>RCUC01158967.1:0-33270 GCA_003697995.1 Taxidea taxus jeffersonii
TTCCAACCTTGTCCCACCATCTGAAACTCCAACCAACCTATCGCAAAATGTCCTCTGCATCATTATTCCACTGTGTTAGGTACTAGTATATACAAATGCCTTTCCGATGCCACATAGTCTGCATGGTGCTATATGTATGTGTATATAATATATACAGAATATTATATATATAATATTTATTTATATATTGTACTTACTTATATTCATATATATAATATTATATATAATCTCACAAGCCTTGCAACAATCAAGCAAAAATAGATTTTATAAATTCTACAATACAGAGAGGGAAACTGAACCCACAGAAGTTTAGTTAATAGCCTGAAATTTAATGTTGGTCAAGGTGGATCTTTACTTTGAATCAAGATCTTGAACTCCAAAGGCAAGTTAGGCTCCTACACACCCACTGCTCCCATCTTCCTGCTGGTGGCCTCCAGACACTACCTGC
Source organism: Taxidea taxus jeffersonii (assembly GCA_003697995.1). Taxonomy (NCBI): domain Eukaryota; kingdom Metazoa; phylum Chordata; class Mammalia; order Carnivora; family Mustelidae; genus Taxidea; species Taxidea taxus. Next base: position 449 of record RCUC01158967.1, read on the forward strand.
CTGGTAAACTCTTTGTGTAGCAGAGTTCTTTTTCCAGAAACTGGGATGATCCCATCTCTCCTTTTCTAGAAGCCCTTGCTGATTATACCTCAGGATGAAGTCCTTACTAGCTGGTTTGACCAGTGCTCACCAAACCCACCTGCACACTGGAATCACTGAGGAACTGTCAGAACTACTGATGCTTGTATCCCACCCCCTGAAGCTTGAGTGCATTGGTCTGGGACATGGGCTGATTGTGAAAGTTTTATAGGCTCTTGGGTTTTTCTAATGGACAAAAAAGTTATTATTTTTTATATAAATATAAATTTTATAGATTTATAATTTAAATTATAAATTTATAAATTAAATTATAAATTTAAATATATAAATTTATATAAATATGAATATTTATATAAATATAAATAAATACATATTATTTTTATATAAATATAAGTATTTATATTTATATAAATATAAATTATATAAATATATAAATTGGCACCCTTGGAAAAGGTGCCAATGCCCCTCACATTCTGGTTCTTATCTCTCTGGCATTTGCCTCCCCTGCTCCAAACCCCACCGTGGCTTTGACCATCCAGTTCCCTGTCCTGGAGTCCTTCTTCTCTTTGACAAACTTCTACATCCTTTGCTATTCAGCTCAAATGTACCTTTGATTTCTCTGCCTTGGCCACTTTTGCTTTTGCACTGGCCACTCATGCCACCTGGGAATCTGGCTGTCTACCCAGTGGTTAACCCAGACGTGCTGGGGAAGAATGGACACCTCTCTTCACGATCTCCCAGGACACGGTGACTGGCAAAGAGGAGGTGCTCTGTGATTCATGAATGAATGAACAAATGAATGAATGAGTCAGTGAACACCTATGTAAGAAGCGGAAGTGACACAGGACTAGAATGGGATTCTGAGACCTAAACCTAGGTAGCAACATGAAGTGGAAAAGCTTGGGTTTTGCAGCAGTACGAACTTCACTTTAACCCTGAGTCCAGTTACTAGCTAGGTGATCCTCCTTAAACAAAGCTGAGTTTCAGCTTTCTCTTTAATAACCTCATGCAAGGTGAATTCCTACCTACAAAGGTAGGAATTGATATTTATAAAATGCTTAACATAATGTCTAACACTCAAGTAATAAAAACATATTGATTTTATTTTTATTATTATACCACTAGCCCTGGTTTGTTCATTTGTGTGAAATGAGATTTGGGGAACATTATTACGTATCTTCTCTGTGCCTTTTTCTCACCTATGAAATGTGCAGAGTAACATTGCTTCTTTTCTTAAAAGATGGGAAGGACATAAAATGTTCTACAAGTGTAACAAATTACAGTTGGTAATACCATGTTTGTGTTTACTTCCTGATCTCTGTACCTTCTGTGATAACACCGGAGCAAGCATTTCTCTTCGACTACAAACGCCTGACATTTGGGGAAAGGTATCCAGAAACATCCTTAAGTTCACATTTGCAAACACTTTAAGAGTGCATAGGTTTTCCCGGAAAATAAAACAAATTGTAACTAAGTATTTCGCTAGGGTCACACCTTCGGATCCATAGCGATCTGACAAATACAGAACCACAGGTATTTTTAAAGCTTTTGAAATAATATTGGCCTCAAAAATAATTTCCCACTATAGGTGTCAATGACATCACTATTGTCATAATGGCAGACATAAACTGAACAAAATTAGTAAAATTTAAAGAACCACTCTTTAGATGAATAAGAACACATTTCCCTTTCAATAGCATGTGAGGTAGATGACAGGCAGGGAAGCAAGGTGGAAAGGGACAGACAGCGGGCCACTCTGGGCTGCTGTGTGCCTCATTCACAAAATGATTTGCTTGCCTCTTGTACTGGCTCAAATTCATACTCCAGTATAATTATCAACTACTCTTACTTGTACTTACTTGCTTTACTTGTATATCAATATTCAGGAGCCAAAGGACAATGATAGGTGGGGTTAAAGGACTCAAGGAATCTCAAATTCTCTGCCTACTACCTTGATCTGGGATAAAGCTAGGAATGGATAAAAAAGACTTTCACGACCATAATATAAAGTGGTATCTTGTTTTTTTTTTCTTTTGCCATAAAGCTTAACTTGCTACTCATTTTCCTCCTCGTAAGCACTTAATTGATTAATTAATTAATTTATAGAGAGGGAGAGAGAGAATCCCAAGCAGGCTCCATGCCCAATGCGGTGTTCGATTTCACAACCATGAGATCAGACCTGAGTCGAAATTAAGAGTCAGAGGCTTAACCCAGGAGCCCCAAATATTGTTTTTATAAAACAGAAAAAGTTGTGAAATGAAGATAGATTCTATTGTTGAAATATCATTAGAATTTACTTTTATTCTATAGAGTATGCTTGTATGAAAGTTAAAGTGTCTCTTCCTCTTTAGTTCTGCAAATAGTACAATTTCAAATGTAGCAACTATCCTCTATTTAGTTAAATATTCAACACTGATATTCAATATTTTACACAAGTTATTTCTCAGTGGTCAATATTCTAGAAAGTCATTTTTTTTTTTTCTCCTTGGAGAATCAAAATTAGCCTTCAATCTTATTCTCTTCTGGGGTAACATAATGGGGTGAAATGCTTCCTCCTGAATGGGTTCAGAGGCCAGGAGGCAGCAGGCAGACAGGACAAGGTGCAGAAACAAGACGGAGCCAGGTGACCTTGGGGAGCAATCATTCCTGGTCTCTGCTTTTAGCTCCAAAACCATTATTCTTATGCCTTTCATATGTCTTGTCACTGAATCATAGAGCCCTCTGGCTTCTAGAAAAGCAGCTTTTCATTCTCTAACTAAACACAATAATAAATTAAGCCTGTCTTTGTAGAGGTGGCCCAGGTCTGGCCTTCTCTCTTCATCAGCCTCGTTTCCATCCTGTTTGGCTCTTCCCAACTTACACCTACCCTGCATTCCCCCAGCCCTGCCAGGAACTGAGTAGTCTTAATGACCTTGCCCAAGTCTTCCTTCTTCTCTTCAATTATGCCCATGGAGACTGGCACTGAGGGGCCCCGCCCTGGCCCCTAGCTTTAGATGGCTCAATCAGCTCCTCTAGCCACATCCTTCCCAGCTGGGGCAAGTAGTCTGTAGGGCCCAGGTGAGAGTGCAGATCGTCCTTCTAGATTGTGTTCTAAGTGTCTGGAACCCTAAATTCCCTACCCAGAGGGCCTCGGGTCTGCTCTCTTGGGTTCTTCCTCTAGAAGGTGAATACTCACCTGTGTGCCCTCTAGGCCCAAAGAATGGCCAAGGGGTGCGTGTATGGGCGTGTTGCAGGGGAGGGTCCTGTAAGTATGGAAAGGCTCCGTGGTACAGCACAGAGCCAGCGACAGAGAGAGAACTGGGTGGTCCAGGAAAGGCATACGTCTGAAACCCCGAGAGCCAAAGATTCTACATTCAAACCCAGTCTTTGCAGTTGCTATGAAGGTCTGCCCGTCAAGGTTGGAGGATAGAATATATTTTACTTAATAGTTAGCTTGATGTACAACAAATGGGAAACATATGGCACGGAGGCCTGCATTTGTACACTTGCCTTGAGCCCATAAATGTGAAGGGCAGGCCCGTTTCTCCTCACCCAGCAATTTTCCTGCAGATCTCCTCTGCTAAATGCCCGGGCCATTTTGGTGTCAATGTCGAGGAAAATCTGAGACATCAGTGTGGCTGAATTCCCCTTCCCAGCAGCTGGGCCTTCTTCACGTGACTCCTCTCCCTCTCCAGATTTCTGCGCTGGGCCAGCGAACAGGGAAGAGAAACTGCAGTGTGCCCCGCAGAGAGGTTTTCGGGAAGTGGGCGCTCCCGGGTTACAGCCTACCTCGTGGGGAGCCCTCTGGCCGTGGTAACTGCAGGCAGACAGGTGACCTCTTCTCTCCCTACTGTATTCTTTCACTCCTCTTTTCTGAAGTGTGTTTCAGACGGAGAGGGGGAGGCTGGGACGGAAGTCGGCCAAGCAAAGACACGGGGTGGGGGAGCCCTCGGCAATTCCAGTTTGTCGCTAATGATTTGTGTACAATTCAAGGTCAGAGAATGATACGCGAGGCTTGTGCGCCCACCCACGCAAGCATACACAATTTAGTACTTGATTATATCAGCATATAGCACTAATACATCTAATGCTGCCTTGTTCACTTGCCTCTCCAATTAGACAGAAAACGCTGAGGCCAAGGACCACATGTTAAGCTGCTTTTGTTCCCCCTAACACCCACCACCTTATTAGGCACATAATGGACATTTGATAAATATGTTCTGTTAAAAGAGGCCTGCCTCTGTTAATGAAATAAATGTGTTCTTGAAATGGTCTGAATAGAGCGAGTTTTGTAAACGGCATTCTATTTGAATGAAACTGGGAAAGTTGCAGTGGGAATAATATGATCAGGCCTTTCACAAATTGGGTAATCATTCCATTTGGATTGTTACGTATTTTTTACCCTCTTGGGCCTAAACCAGGAAATCTCATCCTAGGACAGGAGTGTGTGTGAATTCTCTGCAATTGTATCCAAATTTGTTTTGGGGATGTGTGTTTTTCTGGTGGGATTGCTGTAGCTTTCATTGTATTCTCAAAGGCACGTGCTACTTAAAAAAAAAAGAGGAAAAAAATGTTAAAGCCCATGGGCCTAGAAGGTACTACGGAAGCAGGGCTAAGCTTCTAGGAAAATAATTCACCGGCTTTGGTAGATAGAAAATCATAACCACATAACATAACATTTGTTGAGCATCTGGTATGTACCAAACCCTTGACTTTCACCACATTTAATCTTCCCTGCAAGGTAGCATTATCATCTCATTTTGCAGATGAAGACACTGGAAAGACTTGCCTCAGGCACATAGTTATTAAACGTCAAATGTGAGATTTGAACCAAGATCTGTTTGGTTGAAAATTAGGAAGCTTTTCATGAAAACTGTTTCTCTCTCTCTCTCTCTCACTGATGCCCTACCTAAAATAATAGCACTGATGATCACAAAAGTAAATACATTAACTTTGAGTATATTATTATCCCCTTTTCACCGATAGGAAATCTGAAGTTAAACAATATGTATGGGGGTGCTGAGTGGCTCATTCGGTTAAGCATCTGTCTTTGGCTCAGGTCATAATCTCAGGGTCTTGGGGTCAAGCCCCATGTCAGGCTCCCCACTCAGCAAGGAGCCTGCATCTCCCTCTCCCTCAGCTCCTCTCCCTACTTGTGCTCAATCTCTCTCTCTAAAATAAACAAACTTAAAAAAAAAAAGGAAATACGTGTGACACTCAAGTATAAATGTTAACTTGCAGAAGACTCTCCAGCTGGTAAGTGAAGCGCCACTATTCTAAACAAGGTCTATCCCTTTCTTGAGCCCACTCTTCCTCGGTGCCTCCCACAGCCCTGGAGGGATGGCCTGGCTTCCCCAGGATTCACACAAACGTCCGTGGATTGGCTCCTAGCTTTGGTATACCATAATTTATTCTTTTGGAATTTAATTCTTTTCCTTTACATTTTCTAAAGATGAGTGTAATCCTTCTAGCATTTGAACCTAGGGCTGTGTTAGGCACTATGGGAAATGGGAAAACACGTGTGTGTTTGTGTGTGTGTGTACATGTGCATGCATGTAACACACTTTTAACCAAAATTCTGGAGAATGTGTCTGATACGTGATTGCATTTACAGCTATTTAGGAAAATGGTGACCGTGCACTCAGTGGGCAACTGTAATACTCCCTCCTCAATCCTCAAAGAGAACTACTTACAGATTTAGCAAGAGTTCAGTGACAGTTTTGTTAGTATCGGGTACATATATGCAAGGTTGGCCAAAAAATCATTCAATATTCATCTGAAATTATGAATTCACTCCATTTAGCTATTCGGCTTGATATGATGACAGTACTAAGATGTGCAAGTGCTGTTAGCTCTTTGAAATAAAATGGTGTTGAAGCCCAGCTTTAAGATATAACCTGGAAGGCAGTTTTACACAGAAGTTAAGCAAAGCCCGAACCCTGATTCAGAGATCTGAGTTCTGTCTCTGCTCTCCCTTTTACCAGCTATGTGCCCTTAGAGAAAAACCACTGGGTTTCTCTAAGTCTCAGTCTTCTCATCCATAAATGGAGATAAAAATACCTTTTATGACACAGTTTGTGAAGACTAAATGAGGACATGTATGTAAAGCATGCGGAACAATGCTCGAAACGTGGTATTTGCTATAAAAGGGTCATATTTTGTTTTTGTAACCTCATGTCTAAAGAAATAGAATAATTAGTTTGTAAAATTTCTCCCTAAAAATCAAAACAGGAAAAAGGATACAAATAAATGCTCCTTCTCCATGAGTGGTAACCCTGGCATTAAAAAAGAAAATTCTGATAATAAATGCTCACAGGAAAAGAATTCTAAAATAAGTCTTTTTCTGTGTATAGGTTTATCCAAATCTCCTTCCTAATTTTATTTATTACTAGTGCCATGTTATGACTGAAAATGGTCTTGTGTAATCCAGAGTGAACCACAGAATTGGGTGGGGAATGTACAAGGCAACATCAGAATGAATTATTTCCATCCCATGTTGGCAAGGAGAAGACGGATCGAAGGGTCTGACTGGTACTTTCCAATCCTTGCTTCCATAGTCCTTTAGTATATGTAAGACAAAATTCTTTGCAAATCCTAATTTTCAATCAGAAAAGTAGGGGTGAGTACTGGCAGCAGAGCAGAGATATACGAGTGCCCACAACAGTGGGGAACATGATTCTTCCTGCCCAGCTGACGAGTAAGCCAATTAGATCCACCGAATTGTTGGTGATCTATGTTTTCAAGGACCCAAGGAAGTCAGCTTTCTAGAAGCAATACAATTTTTGCTTTTAATATGCAGTGTCCTTCAGTGAAAATGACAAGGAGGTTGAGGCAACTTTAGAACACTGGAGACAAGAATTCTTTTTCCAGAGATAAAGGTGAAGAGACCCAAGAAGCTGGGTAAGAACAACGTAAAAAAAAACGTATGCCTGCATTCTTACCAGGGAGCTAAGATGTTGCTGTAAAGTGTGACATTCTCAGACATTTTGGAACTGGTTCTCCATGAACAAAAGGCTGGCAGACCAGAAGGATATTGGCTCCCATGTGCACGGCTGACCAGATAACCAAACCCTGTCCCCAATTCCAACAAAAAGCATATAATACTCACAAATATATGTATCTGGAAGATGGGGTGGGAGAAGGGTTAAAGGGGAAGAAAGAGGAAAGGGCTAGAATTTTTTAATCGGTTATTATAGTTCAGGAGAATAAAAGTGATTCTGAAGCCACTGCCTTGGCAAGGGTAGAAAATGCAGACCAGAATGCCTGATGCGATCTTCAGACGGCTTTCTGGTTCCCGTTCAACTCTGCGAATCTCATCATTGAGGCAAAATTGCATCAAGTTTAAGAAATGCATCAAGTTTAAGAACTCAGGTCTGGATTCAAACAGACTTTGCTGTGGTTCCCAGTTCCTGTTCTTAATCTGTGACCTTGAACAGACTACTTAAACTTTATATGACTGAGTTTTAAGATCATTTGAAGATGAAATGCAATGGTTCATGTCAAATGCTTAGCTCAGGTTTTGCAACACAAAGCATCCCACGGCTGGTAGCCACAATATGTACCTACCTTTGGATCAGAGTTTCTCGACCTCGGCAATACTGACATTTTGCACTGGACAATCCTTTGTTGTGGGGGCTGTCCTGTGCATGCAGGAGTTTTGCAGCATGTCTGGTTTCTACGCACTTAGATGCCAGTAGCAGCCCTCTCCTCCCTGAGTCATGACAACCAAAAATGTCTCCAGATATTGCCAAATGTCCAGTGGGGCGTGGGGGAACCAAACCATCCCTAGCAGTGAACCACTGCTTTGATCAATCCAAGATCTAGAAGATAAGAACAACTCCATTCTTCTCCTGGGCATTTACATTTTTCTGCCCCAACTTTGGAAAATTCATACTCTTACTTTGAAAGCCTAGTAATAAATCACATAACTATAGCGGTCTTGGTTCCCTCATCTTGAGATGGTATTATATCTGGGTTCACTCTCATTCTGACCCTAAGACGTCTCCTCCTAACACTTTCATTTCACCAAGAATTTAAAAATGGTTTCCCTATGAGGACACTTACAGAAGGAATACATGTTCAACTGGAAAAATAGGGAAATGCAGATAAGCAAAAAAAGAAAGAAGGGGAAAGAAAAGAAATATCATTTATAATCCTGGCAGTTAGAACTAACTAGGGTTAACATTACAACATATGGGTTTTTAGATACTTCTTGAACACATGAATGTGTGCATTTGAATACATAAATGTGCGCATATACACAAATACACATATACATATATACTCACACGATACATACACATATCATGCAAGTATTTCTTGCATGCTTGTCATTTTTCCCACTCATTAATTCTAGCAATCTCCAGACCTAGTGCTAGACACTATATATTTTTTCTCATATACCACTTCCCTCAAGAACTGGTTCATCAACTCATGTTTTCAACCACCATCTGGACACAGATTAACCAGAAACCTACTGCTTTCGTGCTTTCTCTCTCCACTGAAAGACATTTTTAATTGACTGTCTGACTGACAATTAAGTCGAGCAGTGTTATGACTATCCCCTTTGGCTGACTCTCCCTTTACCAATAACGGAGGCTATATTCATTTTTTTGTTTGTTTGTTTGTTGTTTGTTTTGTTTTAAGTAGGCTCCACTCCCAGCCTGGAGCCCAATGCGGGGCTTGAACTCACAGCACTGAGATCGAGACCTGAGCTGAGATCAAGAGTCAGATGCTTAACCACCTGAGCCACTTAGGCACCCCCGGTATGTCCAGTTTTTTGAGTTAGGTTTAGAAGTATAATTTGACCCCTCTTCTCCTCACATGCCCCAAACCATGCCCACATTCACTTCCCCTCTTCTCTGACTTTTTCTTTGGCCCTACTTCCTGGGTCACATCAGTCAGGTCCTAATTATTTTGTTCCAGGTGTGCCATTTCCTAGCCTCTCTCCTGCCAATCACTTTGATCAAGATAGTACTCTCTCCTCTTTTCAGAAACCTACAATGACTACCCATTGCTTCTTGTATCACAGGTTAGATCTTAATAACGAGCTCCGAGGGGCCTCCTCACTGCCTTCAGTTCTCCCAAGGCCTTGTCCGTTCCTACTCCTTGGCTTGCACTTCTTATTCCTTATCAACTCCTCACAGCCCGCAATTCCCTCACTCCCCTTACTGAACAACAGTCCGTTAAAAGTAAAGTAAATCAAAGAGCAGGGCTGATTTTTTTTTAAAAAGGAAGAAACACTAGAATGTTAATAAATTATCCTTCTGCTTGTGCTTTCGTTACCAGTGGTAGCTCATTATTTATTATATTAATAAGGTGTGTCTTTTTTAGATTATTAATGAATGCCTTATTTATTTATTTTGATTTTAAAAACACATTCGAACTTTTACCGCAGTGGATGAAGTGTGTTTGTGATCCTAAGAAGTCTATCCCACAAAACGATTTTCTTGTAGCAGGATTTCTCATCAAGTTGCACGTGTTTCTTTAATCCAAAGGACAGCCAGGTTTCTCAATTAAAAAGTGTACAGAAGAATAACCCTTGAATTTGATCATTGTACCGTGGACAATGTACCACTCTATCAAATATGAATGGGAATCTGTCCGCTGTTATTATTTAAAAATTATTTTCAATCCAGCTTTTACTAGAGGATAAACTTCTTAAGGGCAGGGACCATGCCTTTTTCGTCCTTTTGTCATGCTCACCATAATGGGAATACGGCTTGCATGCAACCGGTCCTCAATAAATGTTGCTAGGCGATTCGCATTTGAAGGGGAAATGGAAAGAAAAGCCTGGAGGACTGAAAGGATTTGCGTGCTCACATCTTGCTGTGAAGAATACAAACGGGAGAGAAGTGACTAAGTGGGCAGCCTGGGCACTAAGGGCTTCGGCCCCTGAAACGCTCAATAATCGGAAGTTCTAATGTGACTCACAGCAGCAGCCGGTTGGGCAATGGAGAGCGGAGGGAGGGGGTGCTGGGAAAGCTCTGGGGGCTGCATAAGGGAATCGCAGCACAGAGCACGCGATGCTTTCAGGGGGGAAATGCTTAGCAGAAGAGACAGCAACAATAGGATACAAACAGGAAGTGCCTTAAAGGGAAAAGGTAAGGGAGAGAATTCTCAAAGCAGAGGTGAAAACTCACTCAACTAACAAGGTTGGGTTTGGCATGGACGAGAGCAGGGCTCAGATGCTGGGCCCTCCAAAAATTTTTTTCCTACTTTAAAAGCGAAGGTTTCTTCACATGTGACCACAGAATTCTACATTAATTCTCTGCCAGGAGGTGTAGTTTTGATATCTGGTCTGTGACTGCAAAACGTCAGAAGAAGCAAAATTCTAGTGTGTTTGGAGCCTATAACTTTTTTCCCTCTGCCCCCCCCCCCCCACCCAGCCCTCTCTCTGAATCGGCCACACCACCCTGATCCACATTTCTGCCACCAGGTTCTTCCGATTCTAAGCTTCTCTGTGTCAAGACCACTTAAGCAAGCTACGAAATGTTAAAAGCCTTGCCTGGTACCTAGAGTTCACAGATAGGTCCAGAAAACTCTTGACACTCCCTTTGGAGGGTAGAACTAATTCCCGTTCCCTGGACTGTGAGTGACACTAAATGATTTGCTTCAAATGAACAGAATAATGAAGATATGAACATGTGTGGCTTCAATATCATGTCATAAAAGTCACTGCGGCTTCTTCCTTGAGTTCGCTTGAACCATTCACTCTGGGGAGGCCAGCTGCCATGTTACGAAAACACTTGAGGGGCCCTGTGGAGAGATCTCTGTGGTGGGAGAACTGAGAGCTCCAGTCAGCAGCTGTGTGAGGGGGCAGGTCCCCCAGCCCCAGTCCAGCCTTCAGATGATTTCAGTCCTGGCTGACAACCTGAGGGCAGCCTCCTGAGAGACCCTGAGCCAGAAGCACCCAGCTACACTGTCCTTGGATTTCCTCAGACTTAGGTGGAATGTAAATGTCATCTTAAGCTGCTAAATTCATAATCTGTTACACATCAATAGAGAACTATACAGTAAATTTTCCAATAGAACTCTTATTTATTTTGGAGTTAAGTTTTTTTTTTTTAAGTTTTATTTAAATTCCAGTTGGCTAACATACAGTCTAATATTAGTTTCAGGTGTAGAATTTAGTGATTCAACTCATCCATACAATACCCAGTGTTCAACACAATATGATCCTTTCAGTAGATGCAGAAAAAAAACATTTGACACAGTATAACAGCCATTCATGATAAAAACTCCCAATGATGTAGGGTTAGAGGGAACATACTTCAACATAATAAAGGCCATATATGAAAAACCCACAGCTAATATCATCCTCAATGGGGAAAAACTGAGAGCTTTCCCTCTGTAGTCAGGAATAAGTCAGGGATGTCCACTCCACCACCGTTATTAACATAGTAGTGGAAGTTCTAGCCTCAGCAATCAGACAACAAAAGGAAATAAAAGACATCCAAAGCAGCAAGGAAGAAGTCAAACTTTCACTATTTACAGATAACATGATAGTTTATATAGAAAACCTGAGGGGCACCTGGGTAGCTGTCAGTGAAGCATCTGACTTAGGTTTAGATCATGATCTCAGTACCCTGGATCAAGCCCCGTGTGGGGTTCTGCACTCAGCTGGGAGTCTGCTTGAGGATTCTCTCTCTCCTTCTCCCACTGCCCCTTCTCCTGCTCATGTCTTCTGTCCCTCAAATAATCTTAAAAAAAAAAAAAAAAAGTTAAACTAAAGAAAAGAAAACCTGAAAGACTCCACCAAAAATCTGCAGTTCATAGAACTGACATATGAAATCAGTGAAGTCACAGGTTACAAAACCAACATAGAGAAATTTGTTTCATTTCTATACACCAGTGATGAAGCAACAGAAAGAGAAATCAAGGAATTGATCCCATTTACAACCACACCAAAACCCATAAGATACCTAGGAATAAATCTAACCAAAGAGGTAAAAGATCTGTACTCTGGGACGCCTGGGTGGCTCAGTTGGTTGAGCGGCTGCCTTCGGCTCAGGTCATGATCCCAGCGTCCTGGGATCGAGTCCCACATCGGGCTCCTTGCTCGGCAGGGAGCCTGCTTCTCCCTCTGCCTCTGCCTGTGCTCGCTTGCTCTCTCTCCCTCTCTCTCTGAAAAATAAATAAAAAAAAAAAAAAAAAAAAAAAAGGATCTGTACTCTGAAAATTACAAAACCCTGATGAAAGAAATTAAAGAGGACACTACAAAGAAATGGAAAAACATTCCATACTCATGGATTGGAAGAAAAATATTGGGGTTAATTTTTAAAAGTTTACTAAAATGCACGTGTAAACCTACATGCCCCCAAGAGAGAGAAAAAACGTTTAAAGTATTAATAGTTTTCATTATATTGGGAATACTTGTTTACCTGCTCCTAATACATGAAAAGTTTAGATGTTATAAGTGTTCGGTTAAATTTAATCATGCCTTCCTTTAGCTTCTGATTTTGACAAAGACAAATGATTCTTCTCATATAATGAGTTTCCAAAAACACCTTGGACACTGACAGGCCTCGAAGAGTCTAGGAGACCTGGTAGGTAAGGAGTGGGGAAGTGGCTAGATTTTCTACTGAGGTGTTTTTCTTGCTTAATCTCATTTATCACAAATGAACAACAAAGGGTGACATTTTCATATTGTATATTAAAATATGACAAATAAGTAATTTTTATTTTAAGCAGAAGTAAATGCAGGAAGAACAATCTTGTCATAGCTGGGATGAAAGAAAACTCTTTTTATGAGCATTGAAATCTTGCTAACAGTTGGCCTGTATAAGGGAACATTAAAACACCTTTACTACTTTGCAGCTCCTATCTATATAATTTTCACATATATGATCCTGTGTTTCTCACAGAATCTTTCTATCCTTGTTTGGATAGATTTATCCAATCCACTGGATAAGTGGATTTATTACCAATGCCTCCACCAACTGAGTCCCCCAGGCACCCCTCAACAGACATAATAAATGTCTGTTGAGGGGTGCCTGGGGGGCTCAGTTGGTAGAGGGGCTGAGCGTTCAGACTCTTGGTTTTGGCTCAGGTCATGATCTCAGGGTCATGAGATCGAGCTGCACTCGAGTGAGTCCGCACTCAATGGGGCATCTGCTTGAGATTCTCTCCTTCTGCCCCCCCCCCCCCCCCCCCGACTTGAACTCTTGCACATGCTCTCTCTAAAATACATAAATAAATCCTTTAAAAAAAGTCTGTTGAATGTATGAATGGATGAATGAATAAAGTTGATTTAGAGGCAGAGCTATATTATCCTAGAGATTAAAAAGGTATGAATAGCATATGATACAACCAGTGTTTTCAATTAAAAACACACACACACACAAAGAGGACCTACCATGGGCATGTCTGATGCTATTCTAAATGCTTTACATAATTTAAGACACAGAATTGTCATAATAATCCTGTTATTATCATCCCCATTTTCTAGATGAGACACCTAAAGCTGACAGAGGGTGGGACCTTGCCCAAGGTTGTGCAGGGAATGAAGAGGCCAAGGCAGGATCTGGACATGTATCTGAGCTTCAGCACCAGCTCTTGCCACCTCCCTACCAAGGCAGTTCCTGACCTGGTCTCACCCTGGGGCTCCTACCCAGCCAGTTTCCAAGTCCAGGGAAGGCGGGAGTGGGGGGAGAGAGAGTCCTGCAAAGTGATGAACTAGGCCTGCTTTGTGCTGTTTTGGGGAATTGTGTTTATTCACGAGTTGCTCTCACTAGACTACCAATTTAACACTCTGCCAACTGTCCAATTATTCGTGCTCACGTGGAGAGAAGTGGGTTCTTTCCAGCTGCACACCTTTTTTTCCCCTCTACATAATTAATGAAGCTCATCAAAACCCTAGAAAACAAGCCCAGAGCACCAGCCACTCTCACTGACATGTTAATAGGGGGTCAGGTGCTCCTGACCCCACCATGAGATATTTATGTGGCTTTAGATCTGCTCACCAATGCTCTATGCTGATGATAGGATAGGGATGCTTAAGGGCTGAGCTCCTTCCCCTCATCAGCGGCCACAGGACACACCAATGGTGGCGAAAGTGTCTGAAGGCGGTAGGCCACACGGATCAGGTAAATTCTAATGACGAGGGCACAGTGCCTGCTGTGTGCAGTCTGTCCAGAGGAGGGACCCAGCGCCCCTGCAAGGATGCCTCCCTGGCCCCTGGAGGACAATGGGAAGTAAGAATCTATTTTGTCCCGTTTAGAATTACAGAACTTTCCAAAGATGATGTAAAGAGTAAGAGGCTTCGAAATAGCAAACCAATTCTCATTTGACTTTGCCTCTGATTGCCCTTCCGAACACAGCCGATTTTATGTTTGCTCTAGACCCTGCCTGTCCGAACACCGTGGCCACCAGCCACAGGTGGTTACTGAGCACTTGAAGCATGACTGCTCCAAACTGAGCTGGGCTGGCACTCTTAAAGACACATCAGACTCCAAAGACTTGGCTGGAAAAAAAAAAAAAAAAGAATCGTAAACAATCTCATTACTAATTCATATATTGATTACGTGCTGACATAATAACATGTTAATATATTGGGTTAAATAAAAATATATTAAAATTACTTTCACCTGTTTCTTTTTGCCTTTGGTAATGTGGCCAATGGAAATTTTTGAATTCCACAGCTTGGACCTGTGGTTTGCATTCTATTTCTCAAAAGAATGCTACTCTCAATTTGGAACACCTCTACCTGTTACTGCTCAGAGAGGGGCGCAAAGGCAGAGCAATTTTCCAGGTCTTTTCTCTGGGCTCTTCTGCCGCATTCACGAAAGGCTGACTACTAGGTGCTTTGAAACCAGCGGACCCTCCGTCATGAAGGCTGTTCTACCGCAGACATGAACTGCCTTCCAGAACCTTCAGTCAGCCTTCGGCCTGACAGCAGAACACTCCGCGCCCTGACTGGCCACAATGCGAGCACACCACAGCACTGTGGGGTATGTGTAACTCATATCCTTACTGCACGGACCTGAGAAGCTGACTCTCTGCTCTGCATCCATGAGCTTTTAGGGAATGAGCAGGTACACCCGGAGCCCCTCCCTGTGGTCGTGCTGTGAGCAGATAAAACAGCAGTGGGCATGGGTGGCAGAGGGGGCACAGGAGGGAGCTGGGAGCCTGCAGGGCTGTGGCTGCCATCCATCTGCTCAGAGGGGGTGCCTTTTTCCTAATTCTCAACGGTAAAACTCGTGATGGCCTGAGATGGACCACTTTCTATACCATTTTCCTTGCACCACTGCCCAGGCTCAGTCTAGCACTGAAAGGAGTTCTTGGCTTAATAAGCCCATTAATGTCCTTTGTATGAACTGGCTAGAGCCCAGTGCCAAACAGAAGCCCAAATAAACTTTTCAACATCTCAAATGCAAAAGCAATTAGAGGATGCAAGTATGTTTATAAACCTCTTCTAGACAATTACAATATTAATAAATGGGAGTTATCAGTTTAGATACTATTTGGGGTCAATATTTAATGTTTAGGAAATACAAATGTATAGGTAACTTGCATAATCTCATGAATCATATTAACTAATCATGACAGTGTATCAGAAATCTAACGAACATGAAAGGTATTTTGATTCTTTATGCATTGGGTCAGATGGAAGCCATTTAGTGTCATAAAAAAGATGAATTCCATAGGAACTTGCTCAGGAACCAAGATATAATACAAGAGCCCTGTATAGGAAAATAGCTTCCCCCCCCCCAAAGAGTTTTATAACCTGTAGAAAAGCTGAGAGTTGCTATAAATAGTTCAGGAAGGATGACATAATAGATTTTAAAACTTGGAACCCTGGTCCTCTAATATACTTGCATAGTGACTCTCTTTAGAGGGTGCTCTCTTTAATAGATAATATGTGACCAAGTAAATCCTTAATATAGAAATATTACACCAAAATGATATGTCTGTTACTACTCTAAAAGAAAACAAATATTTTCATAATAATGTGAATTTATTGAAAAATAAAATCTTGCAAAAACAAAAAGCCCAACTCTAAAACACAGGAGGAGTAGTAGCTATTTGAGGCTCGATTTAACACAAACCTTTCAAAAATTACTGTAACTTTCCTTCACACCTTTTGCTGAGTGTGGAGCAAGTACCTTACCAAATGAGAAATACCAATCAGAAGAATAAGGTAGGGGCGCCTGGGTGGCTCAGTGGGTTAAAGCCTCTGCCTTCGGCTCAGGTCATGGGCTCAGGGTCCTGGGATCGAGCCCCGCATCAGGCTCTCTGCTGGGGTGGGGGAGCCTGCTTCCCTTCCTCTCCCTCTGCCTATCTCTCTGCCTACTTGGGATCTCTGTCTTTCAAATAAATAAATAAAATCTTAAAAAAAAAAGAAGGTAAATAACAACAAGTGTTGGAATTGCTTTAAATACAAATAAGATCTGATATTTAGATTCATATATGACCCAGTATTTAATCTTATGATCATAAATTTTTGATTCATGGGGCACCTGGGAGGCTTAGTTTGTTAAGCATCTACCTTTGGTTCACGTCGTGATCTCAGAGTTCTGGGACTGAGCCCCTAGTCTGGCTCCCTGCTCAATGACGAGTCAGCTTCTCCCTCTCCCTGCCTCCTGCCCTTCCCTCCCTTCTCGTCACATAGTTAATCACCAAGTTCTGTTATTTCTTTCTTTCAGTTACTGCTGTGTCCATTTTCCCTTAAATTGTAAAGGACGCATCCAGACAGAGATTCTTACGATCTCAAACTTGAAATGGTAGAAAGTCCCCTAAGTGTCCTCCCATACATTTCACCAAACTGTTCCCCAACAGGGACCTCTCTCCCCAGCCTGGTTATCGTTTGCACTGTGCCCACTTAAGGAACAACCCTTTGCTTGAAGGAGAACACTCTTCCACTCACTCACCATTCAACCTAACTCCTCCTGGTCATTCGTGGTCTACTCAAAGCTTATCTCCCCATGGAAGCTGCTCTTTTCTACTCCAGGCTATACTGACCCTGCCTTCTCTCTGCCCATAATCCCTAATGTAGAATTTAGTGGCACTTAACTGCTTGCTGCCTGGTATTGATTTAACCTGTGTGTCTCCTTGGCTAGAATGCACACTGTGGGACACTGTAGATGATATTATCCTAGTATTTCCTTTTAGTCCCCAGCATTTAGAATCTTAGAAGTGGATATACACAGGGAGAAGTTGCTTGGTCAAGTTTCATAATTTTCCACACTTGTGACAGACCCTTAGGCTAATAGATTCCTGCCAAGTAAACACAAAGCCAGACCTACTCTCTGATGGGTGAATGCACTGGATATCCATTGGGAGGCATTGGGCAGGGGTCTTGGGTGCAGTGAATGACCTTGAAAGGAAGGGAATGTCAAACTCAGGAAGCAGAATGAAATTAGGCCTCCAACACCTTCCCAAAGCTCAGGAATACCTGGGAAAAGTGCCTAAATTCTATCCTTGATAGAACAGTGTCAGAATATGGAACAGCAGAGTTGTGGCTCTACTGATGTGTATGTAGGCAGTCTTGCCCCACAGAGGGTGTCCCCAAAGAGGCCCTAAGGAAGCTTAAGTGAGTTTCCTTTAATGTGTGCTCTTCCATTCCATGGCAGAGTATCTATTCCTATAGGTCCTGAGGACACAATGCCATGTCCTCAGTTGGTCCTGAAGCAGAGGCATGGACAGATAGCCAACTGTCTCCTGGAGAGACAAAGGACACTCCACCCTTCACCCTGGTGGAACTGGAGGTAACAGTGGAAACAAGGGCACAACGCTTTGTGTACAGGAGTAATTCTAAGATATGCAAAACACAGCTAGAATCCACAAGATTTGATCTCTTAAAAAATTTCACTCTGTCCTAAGACAAATCCATTAACTGCAGAGTAACCTAATTTTCCCATCTTGCCTGAAACAATACAAATCTTAGAACCTACAAAGTTCATAGTTCCACAGAAAATATGTATGCCATATTTAATCATATATAGAGTGTGAAATAAACAGAGGTTGCTTTAATTGCAGATTCAGAATTGTCTTACATACAACATCTCCACTAGAAAACCATAGTGGTGATGGGTTTATTAAAATGGACACTCCCAGGCCCCATGCCAGACCTACCGACCCTGAGTATTCAGCAGCAGAGTCCGATTATCTGCATCTTGAACAATTTCCCCAGGTGATTCTTGGGCGCCCAAAAGCTTTAGAACCACTGATTGTTGGGGTATAAGCTCTCTAATTAAGCAAGAATACTCTTGTCCCATGAAACCTTTAAAGGGTATTCTCATAGGGTGCCAATTAAACCTCTTTCTTGCACAAAACTATCGTAAAATAAATGCCTGAAACTTTTTCTTTTCTGCTGTTTACTCTTAGCCTCATATTTCTAAGACTCTGACAGATCATCAATCAGGATTTTCAAAATATGCCAGTGTGTGTATGGAAATGACTTATTATACCTATCAATATGAACATTTCATTTATTACCTGGATTTTTGTAGCACTTCGCCCACTGGTTTCCCCTCAGCTGGGAGGCCCTGGATTCAGTCAGTGATGAGTGTTCTGTCAATATTTTACCTTTCATCTGAGCTGCCAGATGCTGTTGGCTTTGTCAGGGTCATGGAACCTAAATTGTTTTTATAGTCCTTGAAGTAAGTCAATATTTTCAAGATTCTGAAAACTATTCAATGATTATAATCATGAGGCCTTATTTTAAAGAAGCAGGATGATCACGTTGACACTGCTGTCCTTTCGAACATATGTATTTGACATATGTAAATTTTATAGAAAGGGAACACTTTAGGTTTTATGACACCAGCTCCATTAAAGTCCAAAATGTTAGAAGCAATAATGTGAAATTTGCTGTAAAACATAAATTTTAATTTTAGACAATAGTCGATATTCAGATAGAAAAATGTTGAAAGTCACTGAGGGAGCCTCTGGTAGGCTGAACACCCACATTTATCATGGCGTCCTCCAATGCCCCATAACAACGAAAATAAAGGGATAAAAATGATTAAACATTCAAGAACAAGGAGGATGGGAGAGAGCAATAGCAATTGAGGGGTATCCACAAAATTTTGGAAGATGAAAATCAGATGGCTGAGTGGTAAACAATTAGCAGCTTAGAGAAAGCTAAATCTAAGCCTGCAGTAGGGGAAACCAAAAATAAAGCAAGACGATTCAAGCCAAAGAATGCTATAAATTCTCAGAAATTAGAAGGACCTCTAAATACCGGGGTGGGAGGTGGGGGTGTACACAAAAGGAAAATTGGTTAAAGCCCTGTATAATTAAGAGGTGGACCAGATAGACTCCCCCAGACTGGAAGAAGGAAGGTGCACAACTTGACAGAGAGATGAAGCCGCAAGTCTTTGGAATTCTGGATCCCAGTCCTAGCTGAGGGTGAAGTGAGGAGCCGTACAAAAACAGGGAGATTAAATGAAAGTCTACATAGCATTTAGTGAAACACTCCTCATCATCCCTACCAGCTACCAACTCCCTTCCTCTGCTCAGCTCCAAAAAGCCAGCCTCCAGATTTAACAACTTTCAGTAGTGAGACTGAAGGAGTCTTTTTTCACTGACCATAGGGCAGAAAAAAATCTATAGATACTGACCCAGTGAAATGGCTGTGTTCTAGCCCAGTCCCGCTATAGCAAAGCCTCACATATGACAAGCCCCGTGTAAGCCTCGAGAGCAACTAATTAGCTATATGATATCTCATTCTCAAAATAATTAGACGTTTGAGAAAAGCTTCTAACATGAAAGAAAGAAAAAAATCAAATGAGCATATGGGGAAAGGGTGCCTGCGAGAAAAAGACAAAGCAGAGAGCATGAGAAAACTTACTTAATTTAGTGAATTTGATTTAAATGATAATACCCTTAGATCAAAAAGGGTAAATCAGAGAACAAGAAAGAACTTCTGGAAAGCTGAAATGTGAAATAAAATGAAATATTTAATTTTCGAGTAGGAGAAAGAAGTTAAGGAATCCTACAGAACGTAGAACAAAAATGTGGAACAAAGATATGGAAAGTTGAAAAGATATGAAAATTAGAGAATAATCCAGGAGATTCAATATATGATGAATACAATTTCCAGAAAGTTAAACATAGAGAAAAAGGAAGGGAGAAATAATCAAAGAAATAACACAAGAACATATCTTTAGGATATTCTTCCAGATTTTTAAAGAAAAAGCTCATAGTACCAGACACAGAGACACAGTGAATGAAAAATGGCTACATTAAGGTGTATCATTACGAAATTTCAGGAATACAGAGATCTGAAAAGCTCTCAGAGTAAGCGAAGAAAATGGTCACACACATAGTAGAAGAATCGAAATTTCACTAGATTTTTCAACAGTATGATAAGCCACAGGATCTTGAAGAAATGTCTTTGAAATTCTAACTGAATGTTTCTTAACTATAATTCTACATCTGGCAAACTGTCAATAACACATGAGGATAAAATTATTTTCAAAAATAGCTTTTATTAAAAAACAATCTCTTGAGCACCCTTTCTGAAGAAGCTCTGTGGATGTGCTTTAGCAATTTGAGGGACTAAGCCAAGAAAGGGGGGGGGAGGGATCAAGAAAACAGATAATGCGACATGGAGAGGGGTGAAACATTCCAAGAATAATGGTGAGGGGCGGTTGCAGTATTTCAGTTAAGTAGCAGACCAAGAAAACTATAGGTAGAAGAAGACTGGAGCAAGAGGATATAAACCTTCAGGGGAAATACTGAGGGAAAGAAAGAAAGATCAAGGAATAGAAAGAGAGAGAAGTAAGAGAAGAGGGAGAGCGAAAAAATAGCAAAGAAAATATAAGAAAAATAGATTATTTGATGTTTGATCATATCTCGAGTTTTACAGAGTCGGACAAGTTTAAGGATGGGTTGAAGGTAGGTGCAAGGACAGCACCAATTTAAAAAAAGAGGCTATTATTAATTCTAAGGAAAACAAAAAGTTGTATAGGAAAGGAACTATAATCATAGTTACTACATAATGACACTGTGATGTGATGTGCAAAAGCCACTCATGTAAATAGGGAATACTTTAAAATCATAATTTGTTATATATCTAGTTATATTGAGAGTTTAGGGAAGAGAAAAAGAGAGACTCTCTGTGGGACGGTTATGTTTGTGAGGAGGTAGTATAAGCAGGTTAAATCCTCTCATACAGAATCAAATCACTGAAAAATTGAGAACCAGCAGTTGATGGAGATAAATAAGAGAAAACAACATAAGAATGGAGGGCATGAAGCAGTGGACTGCTGTTTCTCCTCAAAAGTCTTGCAGTATTACTTAATTTTCAAAATTATATCATTTATTATTTGAATAAAGTAAGTATATTTTAAAGAAACTAACAAAGGGGCTCCAGGTTTTTAAAGTGAAGGAAAATGTATCTTTAAAGAGATTTCCAGGATGGCTATGAATACTACAGCTCTGTTCTTTTTGTGGAGATTTTATGGCTAAAAAGCTCAAAATAATATACCCCACATGGTACCCAACGTTATTTTGGTAAAATAAAATTGAAAGGGGAAAATATTCTACAAAATACGAGCATACGTGCTTCATTGTGATATACACAGCCACACAGAGCAAACACACATGTAAAGAATAAAGCAGCACAGTAGTCTATAATCTACCTAGTCTTAAGAGAGGAACTACTAAAAATTAACATTACATTTTGGAAATTTTTTGCTTTCCACTCTTCGATGTAGGAATTACTTTTGGGCTTCGGGTATCCCTGTCACCTTCTTTGACCAGCAAGCAGTCATTTGCTTTTGGTTTATTTCTTTGATAGTTGCTCCATTGTTTTTTTGTTTGTCAGACACAGAGACTGGGTTTGCTGTCCCAGCAATCTCATTGTTGTTCTATTGGTTCAAGATAACCACCTCCTATCAAAGGATTCTTTTTAGACCTGTCTTTCCAGTTCTTCTATTTGATCTCAAAAACAGCTCTGTGTTATTTTTGCTAATTCTTTCTGCACTGGAGCTGATCATCAAGTAAACATATTTTTGGCTTGAACTTTGATAATTGCCATGTTTAATGATTTATTAAACATGGTTATGTTGAAGACAGAGTGTTAGATACTATGAAAAAATAGCAAAAACAGAGAGATAGACACACGGAGGAAGTGGGAAGGAGAGAAAGAGAAAGAGAGAAACAGAGAGATCCTGTCTTTGAGAAATGAGATTAGAAAAAGATAATAGATAGACATGACCAAAGTAAGTTCTGGTTATTTCAATTCAGAAACACAAATTTTAAAAATTAAAGAGAAATCAAGAAGACACAGTATATGATGAAGTTCCAGAGAGTGAAAAGAAAGAAAGAAAGAAAAGGAAAGAAAAAAAAGATCAAAGAAATAATATAAGAACATAACTCAGAGAAGATTCTGAAGCTTGTACTGGTGGAAATTTTATTGATCGCTTCACTGTCACTGTTTTAGCTGAAATTTGATGGGAATTAAGAAAAGAAGTGAAGAGGATGTGGAGAGAGAAAGGAAAAGAGAGTGAGTGTGCAGAGTGTTTTATAACTATCTCTAGAAGCAGGGAGGAATTTACAAAAATATACATAAGTTAATAGAAAATAACAGTATCACCTCAATCCAACTGACAAAGTGGATAAATAAGGATTTTTAAAAAAGAATTAGTGGAGCATAAAAAAAAACCAGGGAATTTTCTTTGCTTAAAATGTTTCTTTTTTTTTTTTTTAAGATTTTATTTATTTATTTGACAGAGAGAGATCACGAGTAGACAGAGAAGCAGGCCAGGGTGGGGTGTGGGAAGTAGGCTCCCTCCTGAGCAGAGAGCCACATGCATGGCTTGATCCCAGGACACTGAGATCATTACCTGAGCCAAAAGCAGAGGCTTAACCCACTGAGCCACCCAGGCACCCCTTAAAATGTTTTTTTGCTTAAAACATTAAGAAGTATTTTTCCTAAAAAAATGTGTTTTTCCTGATGGTAGAATTAACATACATACATGATAGAAAATTCAGTAAAGTGTAAGAAGAAGATAATAATCACAATTTTACCAACCCCAATACCACTCCTAATATTTTAGTTATTCAATATTTTTCTACACATATCAAAGAACACAACCTGGACTGTAACATACAAGCTATTGTATTATCTGATTATTTTGCTCACCTAATGAGCATTTCCATGTGATTAATCACTTATTAATATCATGATTTTTGTGTACATTATTTATTTTTCTAAAATATTTATTTTGGTCCCCGTTTTTCATTACCATAAGCTTGTTTCATTACCATGAGCACAATCTTTGTACATAAATCTTTGTTTAATTTTCTAATTATAAGGAATAAGATGTAAATTCTGAATAGTCGCATTACTCGACAGAATATACTTGAAATTTTGAAATAAGCCTTTTTTTGTTTCTAGTTTTTGGTTCCCTCTTTAAGAAAATATCCAGGTAAGTGAGAAATGGCATCTTCTGAGAGAAATGTCATTGTCTGCAAACATTCCATTCAAGTAAACATCTGTATAAGATAATCACTTTGAAATAAATGTTTCCATATTATTGGCTTTGGTATTCAAGTCATTCATTAAAACTAAGTGTTGATCATGGTCGTTGTGGCCAACAAAGAGTAAAGTGAATTTTCACTAGCAACAGCAGAAAACAAATTTGAACTACACCTATGTATAATTATATTTTATATCTTGCCTGTAATTTGAGCTCGTATTTGTGCAATGTACTCGCATATAGTGTAATTAACTATTCTGAGAGCTATGTAAATACTGCTCCACAATCAGGTGAAAGCATGAAATAAATGGGATGTTTGCAGAAAGATATTCACATGTTTATATATGTATTTTGAAGCTTGTTTCAAACAGTGGTGAGTTAATATTTCATTAAAAAGTGTGCTTTTGCTTGATGGTTCTTTTTGAGGTTAAGAAGTGATTATTCTAATAAGGTCTCAAAAAGGCAGATTTTGTCCACCCTAAAAGTACCTCGTGAGATGGAAGGAAAAGAGGAGGAGCCCAGAGATTTAATCCAGAAAACTATCACTTCTGTTTCTACACTTGACTGAGTCCTTTCAAAACATGACCTCTGCAGCTCAGGGCTTTGGTTACTCATAGTTAGACAAGCATAAGGACCTGAAATGAGTACCTTTAAAATTCATGTTCCAGCAAAGGCAAGAACTTTGTCCCAAGTTAGCAAATTTCAAAAGACATTTAGTGAGGGTAGGGAGTGAGGACGGGTTCACACTGCACCCGCATGTCTGCAGAGTCTGTGAGTTGGAATTAATCATATTTGGTCTGGCTCAGAGGAAGTACTTCACGGTAAAAACAGCAAATGCAGCAGCACAATTTGTATTAAGATTACCAACCGACCATTCCGACAGCTTGTGATCTCATAAACCCTTGACGTGTCTGGGCTACAACAAACATCCCTGTGTGTTGCCTGTATTTTTGCCTCCTTCGGAACTTAATATTGAAGTGTATAAAATGTTGCATTTTCCAATGGTGCTTTTTTTTTTTTTTTAATGAAACCAAGATAAAACATAAAAGCTCACATTTCAGTGATGTTTTTCTACCAAGCTACTGATTACAGCTGGTGTAAACCAAGCTATATTTTTATTCCTCCAGACAGAATTTCTTTGGAGCTGGCTGGCATGTGAAGACAAGACACCGCTGTGAGGTTTGAGGCTTGGAAGGCTGTGAAGGACAAGAATCAAGCCACAGAGCCCAGGCCTGTCTCTGCAGGCCGACACCACCTCATGCTCTCCAGCCCCCATCAAGCTCTGGGGTTGGGGTAGGGCAGGATGGTGGAACTGGGAGATGCAAACAGTGATCCAAGATACAGCCCGTAGTACTTCCCAGGGCTTCTAATGCATTGTCTGTGGACACACACCCCAGCACTAGTTAGAACCTGTTTGCACGTGAGAGCCCCGAGAGCAAAGAATTTTCTGCAAAATCCCCAACTACCATGCCAATGTCAGAATCCTGAGAGGACTGAGGCACAACACAGCCACTGGTAATGAAAGGGTGGCTCTGGCAAGTCCACCCATGTTTGGAGAAAAGGCAGAACTGTACATTTCTCCACTCCTGCAAGGTAGATAAGTGGCTTGCTGGGGGTGGGGGAGACGAGGGGACTGGATGCTTGTCAGTAAGGATTCACACCCCAACTGGTTGCCACTCATTTTTCCCATAGATCACTGAGGACCCTAAACCAGGATGTCCTGAAGAAAGACAGCGGAACAGAGGAGAGTTTATTTTGATCCAGCACTAAGATATATCCACCATCGGCTTTTCCTGAATGAGAGCTGAATGCATCGGGAAGGCTTTATTGCACTTCCTAGTCATGCCACGTTGAAACAACTTCTAATTGTGCTAGTCCCGCAGCCAATGCTTAAGCGAGGAATGGTCCTACAGAAACCCATCCTCCACTTCAAAACTACAGACAACGCTCCCACATTTAACCATCAAGAATCCACGGCTCCATTATTCACAATTCAGTCAGATAAGGCAGAGATGGTTTAGGGCCTTAGGAAACTGCTGCGGAGATCCCTAAACGCTCCAGCTCTTGCTCCCACCCGGCTCCCACCCCGAGGCTAAGACTCTATGACCTGGGAGAGAAGTCAAAGAAGGAGCGGCACGTTTTGCCCTGTGACCTCTATGGCCTGCCTCTCTCGAGCGAGAACTTGACGGTCATTTCTGCTTCCTTATCTGCTGGCAGCAATAAAAGAAGTTTGGTTCCCAGGCATTCAAAGACAGGAAAGTCTATGATACCAACCTTTTCCATCTCTTAGGAGAAAGGAAGAAACAAAACTAAACCAAACCCAAGCCAAAACCTAAGCCGGGCGAAGGCTTAGGGTTTGCACGGGACAGCTGCACGCAGATAAGGAAGGGAGGCTGCACGGGAAGGATTTCGCACGCAGGTAAGGAAAGCCGGCCGCCACCGGAGCGCGCAGAGTGGCCCACCCGGGTCTGAAATGCACCACCGGCGCTGCTCAAGGTGCCGCTCACTTTCACACTTACCTGACCGTGGGATGCAAGTGCTGCGTAAGCCAAGGGCTGAGTCATCACTCCTTTCTGCTTCATGAGAAGCATGCGCTTCTGCTCCTCGCTCAGGTGCGCCCGGGGAGCCTGGAGCTGTGGCGGGGGCGGCGGCGGGGGCGGCGGCTGCTGCGGCGGGGGCGGTGGGGGCGGCTGCTGCTGGATGTAGGGCATCAAAGGGTTTTTGTTGGGGTTGGCCATCGGGGGGGTCATCCTCTGACTCAAGTCTGCATTAAAATGGGTCAGAGGTTTAGTGTTGCCGTAGGTGAGAATATTGTGCTGTTTGTTTAAGGAGTTGGTACCCAAGTTATTTGGCTGCTGATTGATCATATTCATATGGTTCTGCGGGAGGTAGTTATTCATTGTCGTCTTCTGCAGGTTGTTGGCCATGGGAGGC
Source organism: Taxidea taxus jeffersonii (assembly GCA_003697995.1). Taxonomy (NCBI): domain Eukaryota; kingdom Metazoa; phylum Chordata; class Mammalia; order Carnivora; family Mustelidae; genus Taxidea; species Taxidea taxus. The sequence continues at coordinate 26,833 of RCUC01158967.1, forward strand.
ACTATGGGGTTTTGGTTGTTAAAGGCTTGGGGGTACATCATTGGGCTATTTGGTTTTTCTGCAGCGAAAGCTGCTCCGTAGGGGCTGGATGGAGGCCCTAAGGGAGACCAACTGGAAGTCTGGTTTGAGTGTTGTTGTTGCTGCTGCTGCTGCTGCTGCTTCTGTTGCATGAGTTTGGCCCTCTGTTGCTGCTGCACGGCCATCTGCTTGAGCTGCTCCGCTGGGGACAGGTCGGAGCTGGCCACGGTCACGGGGCCCGCCGCTGGACCGGCCACGGGCACTGCTACGGGATTAAGGAGATAACCATTCCCAGGCCGTGGTGGGGCTTGGCCTGGAGTGTGGGCTTGGTTTGGGGTCTGAGGGGATGGGACAGCGCAGTTTGCTGGTGAGCTGGCAGGGTTTGGAGCTGCAGGAGTGCTGGCCACAGAAGGTAAACTCGTGGCCGTGGAGACGGTGGAAAAGGGAGGGCCCGAAGAGGAGGGCCTTGCCTGGGGAGAGCCCATGGAGACATGTGCAAAGGGAGAGTGAGAGGGGTCACTCTTCACGCTAGCACTCTCCTGAGAGAGAGGGGTGTCCGTCGCCGGCTGTGAGAATTCGGGCTCCTTCTTCTCCTCAAAGTCTTCGTTGAACAGGTCCTGTATGTCATCTTCAGGAACCGTGTTGGCCAACTCATCGATTAACTCTTGCCACTCCTGATCATTCAGGTTAATGTCTGAGAATAGCTTGTTCTGATTTGAAAGAGATGTTTCTGATGTGTCTATGCAAGTAGGGTCATCTAGAGGCTCTTGTTTGAGGTCCTTGCCCTGCAGGATGGTGAAGCTGTCCTCCAGGTCACTGCAACCGTTGACCGGAAGTTTGATCTCCGGAAGCCTACCATTCTTACTTAGATCTTCTAGAAGCCCAGGAGTGTGAGTTCCACTATTCTGCAAGGGCAAAGAAGGCTTCAGGTCAAGTTGGTGAAGAGGAGAAGCTGAAGGCAGTGGCATGTTGATTGTTTCCACTCCTGCAGGAATGTCCTTTCGTATTCTCTTGCTTGTTGGAGAAAAACTCCCATCGCAAGCACCATTCTGCTGGTCTCCATTAAGTGGTGATCGAGCTCCTTCCAACTTCCTCTTCACAGTCTCTTGGAGCTGGGAAAGAAAAAAGAAAGAGGGTGAGTAAATCTCCAAGTCATCGTTCACTATTTGAGCAAGGTGATGCACGACTGCTGTGAACTAACTTAAATGCTTTATCACACATGGGAAAGAAGTTCTACGTCTAATTTCAAGAGTGGCCAGGCTTCAAATTCTGTGGGAAGAGGTTTTATCCAAAATAAAAGCTCATGAGACTAAGAGATAGAAAACAAAATAAAGATTGGAGGGTGGGGAACAAAGGAAAAGAGACAGTTAAAGGCAGTACTTCTCTTAACAGCTGAGAATCATCCATTATTATTTTCCAAAGCAACGCAAAATGGAAGACTTGTCCCCAAATGTGTTATACTTGAGAAAGATGTTAATACCTATCGTAACTTTTCTCACCTCTTAACTGAAGACATCAAGGAATTACATCAACAATATTTTAAAAAACACTAAAAATCCTCTAAGCATTTGGAATTTAACGTCTACTGAATAGCGCAGAAATGAAGACTAATGGTTGACATACCCCACAATTTCTCTTCAGTTCTTATTTACTTGACCACCCGGCACTTCATGATGCAGCCTGCTCTGCTCTAAAAGCATGCTTCCATTGTTTTCCATGCTATCACATATTCCTGGATTTCCTTCTTTCTCTCCGTCTGCTCTTTCTCGGTGTCATGTGTGGTCTTCGTTCTTTCTAAATGATGGAATTCCTCACTGTTTGCTTGTCAGCTTTTGTTCCTGCCCACTCTTCATGCTTGCCTACATGATTACCTCCAGTTGAACAGCTTCAGCCATCTTCTCTAGGCTGATGACCCTGTTAACAATGTACCCGGTCCAGTCTTCCCTGTGGAGTTCTACCACCTCAGCATCCTCTTCCTGGATGTTTCATAGGTATGTAAGACTCAGTATGTCTCAACAGTAAGCTGATTATCAAACACGATCCTCAACCATGCTCCCCATCTCAGTATCTACCCAGTTCCCTACTCAATATCTAGTTGCTTACCCAAACCAGAAACCTGAGCTTTCTTCTCAAAATGTCTCCCATCACCAACCACCAAGTCCTATGGATTCCACATCTAACATATCCCTCTAATAGGCCCACTCAACTCTAACCTCACTGCCCCTATCCGAGGCCAGGATACCATTTTATCAGGCTGAATTGTTGCAGTACTTCTAACTGGCCTCTTTGCCTTGCCTCCATTCATCTTCCATTACTCTTTCATCTGTCCCTTTATCCATTGCTTTGCCCTCCAACAATCTATTCTCTATGCTGCCACCTCTTTCAAGAAATATATAGCTTTTCCTGTTTATAACTCTGTAATGGTTTCCATTGCCTTTAGATTGAAATCCAGTCTGAGCCTACTTCACCTGGTTTCTTCTAATCATTCTGGGCTCATCTTCTCGCTTCTCTGTTCAGCGTTACCTCCTTGTCCCCTGCCAAACATTTTCTATCAACTCCCTGGAAATTTTTTCAGTTTCTTAGATGTGCCAAGCTTCCTCCCACCTCCAGGGCATTGTCTATGTTGTTTTCTTTTCTTGGAACAAACTTCTCCCCACCCTCAGGTTAACAGCTACTCATCCTTCAGATTGTATCATAGACTTCCCTTCCTCTAGGAAATGTTCTTACATCCCTTCCCCACCCCAGCTACATCAGGTATCTTCTTTGACCCACCTATACTGGGTTGGATATCCTGGAATAAGTTTTGCCAGCACCCTCCACTTCCCCATTAGAGCTCCTACTATACTCTGGGGCAGTTTCTTGAGTGTCTCTTTAGTGAGCTCCAAGAAGGCTCCGACTGATTTGCTTACTGCGTATCCATGGGGCCTCATCTAGTGTTCGGGTTCATAGCAGTAGTTAATAAATAATGGCAAACTGAAGGATTAATTCTATAGTCTAATTCACAAGAGTTGAAAGAGTGAGTTTTAATCAGAGCAGGAGGCAGTCCCACTGGCCATAAGGAATACCTGACTTTGTGTGTGTGTGTGTGTGTGTGTACATGTGCGCATGTCCATCTGGCTTATTTATAGGAAAGCCCATGTTTGCATAGATTACTAGCAATAAGTGTACAATCAAACAGAGGGCCCCAGTGCACATGCCCTGTGATGGATGAAGCTGTATGACGCTCCTTCAGCTCAGGCAAAGCACTGCCATCCAGCCTTTTGGGCAGATCCCTGAGGCTACAACAGAGTTTTTTGCTCAAAAAGTCTCAGGTCAAAGCAGACCCAGACCTCCGCAGTGGGGAACTTGTGCAGCAGAAGTCCACAGGCTGTGATGCCTTTGCTTTCCTGTTCTGTGGGAATTTTCACCACTGGAACTTAACTACGACCCAGGAACTGAGGTTCACTGGTAATGGGAACTCTGACCCTGGAGAATGTGGAGTGTTGTGTCCACGTAACTGGACTTCTCAGATAAGTCCAGTTAAGAAACTCTTGTTAACTCTATGGATTTATTAACTATGAACCTAATTCATCCGTCTGCCCCCTTCCTTTCTGCCGGACAGGGGCCAGTGTGTGGGGCTCCGGTCAAAGAACTTGGCATAGGGTAGGTACTGAGAGAGTGCCTGCCGAATGACCAAGGAAGACTAACTCAGGTTAGAAGGGGGGTTTAGTAACTTCACAGAGTGGAAGGCGGAAGGCAGGAGGACACGGGGAGCCGAGAAGAGGCAGAGCGGTCCTCCACGTGGGTGCTCTCCTGTTCCTGCAAAGGCGCAGTGCACCACAGAAGCAAAGGAAGAGAGGAGCAGAATTCCCCCGACCCTGTTCTTCAGCGCTCACACGTGGAACCGCCAAGGCTCTCAAGGAGCCCTATCTATAATAAAACCGATCTGCAGATGATGTGGGGGATTCTACGCAGTGCCACTTTATTGCTATTCTCTCATAAGTAGAGAATTCCACTTCCAAAGTAAACAGAAAAAGTCCTTGAGTAAAAATCCAGTCTAACGCTTGCTCCTCAATCTTATATTTTTAATCACAATACCAAACACTGTCTGCAGTCACTTGGTAGAACCTCAGCCTTGCTGAAAACAAGGGCCTAACCAGGACACACTGGCATTTGACTTCAAAGAAGACACCGGTTTGATCCATCGTATGAGGTGGAAACTGCTAGAAAATTTTGTTATTTATTGAACAGCCCAGGAAACCGTGGTTCTGAACACGGGTATGGCAGATACCTGAACATAGCTCCAATGCACAGCAGTAAGTTCAAATATCACAGCTTCAGGCCCTAGAGAAGAGAAGACTTGGGGCCCTTGGCACCACCTGAAGTGATGTTAAAAAAATATATTATAAAAATGAACCTGACTTTATTTTAGAAAGTTCAGGTCCATGATTCTGTTTTTGGCTGTGAAATCGATGGGGCAGGATGGGGAAATAAAGACAACTGGTCAGTTTGTTTCTCTGTAAAAGAGTGGTGCCTGAGGCCATACTGAAGGACAAGTCTGGCTGGAAACCCTAAGTTTCACCTCTTCCCAGCTGAGGGGGCCTACCTGGGTGAGGCAGTACTGGGCAGTAATACAGAAAGAAACTGGAGCCCTGGCTCTGTAGTTACAATGCCTGGGGTCAAACCCGAGACCACCCCCTCCCCCCACCCCCCTAAGAATTAATACATATAAATGTTGTCTGGTACTTAATACATGTTAGCTATGATCCCCTCCATTAGAAAGTGAGTTACATGAGGGAAGGGATTTTTCTGTTTTGTTCACTACTGGGTCCCCAGTAGTGCAGAGCTGATAGTCAATCACTGTCTTTTGAATGAATGGAACTGGAAAACTTACTTCACTTCTTCTAGAGTTTGGTTTCCTCATCTGCAAAATGGGTTAATAATGTCTAGCTTCGGCTCAGGTCATGATCCCAGCGTCCTGGGATCGAGTCCCGCATCGGGCTCCTTGCTTGGCAGGGAGCCTGCTTCTCCCTCTGCCTCTGCCTGCCGCTCTGTCTGCCTGTGCTCGCTCTCTCTCTCTCTCTAACAAATAAAAAAAAAAAAAAAAAAAAAAAAGAACGAACTTAAATGCAGTAATATGGACAACACTTAGCTTCATGCCTGGTACCCGGTAAGTCCCCACGGTAAGACTTGGCTATTGTTATCTTTAAAATTTGGTGATACCGGTAGTCCCAACTGCAAGGGAGATCAGTTACTTCCTGAATCTTCAAACTATAGATAGGTAGAAGGATGATATTTCTGTTCCTTCTTTAGCTGGCAAAAATCCTCACATTTTCCAAGCATCTGGTGTAGTTTTTTTTGTTTTGTTTTTTTAATATGGACAACAAAAATGAAGTTTGCCATTCAAGCTGAAGTCCGAGTGCTAATGCATTCGTGTTCTAGATTGTAGAGTAGCACTATGTCGTGGAGGTTCAAATCGAATGCATTTTCAGCATGTGACCTGAATGGAGCAGCTGAGTATTTCCTTTCCCTTGAGGGCCTCACGTTCTCCTCTGCTGGCTCCTTGAGCCAGTATCCTGACATACAACATTTGGAAATATAAGAAAAACGTCATCAAATATGCTATGTTGTGGTTTTATGTTTTGTCTAGCTGTGTCCAAAATAGTTAGAGCAATCTTAGCATCCCTACTGTCTGTCTCATCTTCGTCTGTTCTACGGGAGGCTGGTCTGTGAGTCAAATTCTCTCATGTCCCTCTTGGAAGACAGAAGGAGAATCGGCAGGAAGAGACAGAACCTGTGAGCTTGAGAAAGCCAAGGAACTCTCGAGAGCTCTGCTCAGTGAGCAGGAAGATGGCCAACTGAAGAGAGGGGGTATCCTGGTGAGCCCTGGCCACCCACGGACTCAGGTAAGAGTCTCGTCCCAAATGGCTTCCTCTTGTAGAAGTCCCTGGCCCTTCTGCCTTACAAAGCTGGAAGCTTCTTAGTGTGATTTGTGCCCCTGTGCTTCCACAGAAACTCTTTCTTGAGCATCACAGAAACTCTTTCTTGAGCATCAGCTCCCTTGTTCCTGTGTTACTATTATTACATGTAAATGTTCTCTCCCATGAAGGGAGGCTATGGAGCCAGGGCCTGAGGGACACTGTGCATCCCATGCCTGTGACAATATGGGCTGCTGTCACGTGTCAGTTCCTCCGATGGAAACAAGTCCCCCTCCAGAATGGCTTCAGCACGAGTGTCTCATCTACAGCGTGGCTTGATAGCGTGTTTCTGTGAAACCGTCATGTGCATGTATGTACGTGTGGGAGACAGAGACAGACAGACAGAAAGGGGGGATGGAGGGAGGGGGAGAGAGGAACTGAGAGACACAGAAAGAAATTGGGAGGCGGAGAGAGGCAGAACGGTTCGGGAGGGCTGATAGGACACTCGCAGCAGTAATGAGAA
>RCUC01158968.1:0-40429 GCA_003697995.1 Taxidea taxus jeffersonii
CAGGTCAATCCCCATATATTCAGTCATTCAGCAAATATTTGGGGGTGTCTACTGTGTGTCTCTGTGCCACACATTGGGGATATAGTGGTGCATAAAAATGGACATTGTGTCTGGCTTGTGCACTGACATTGGAGAAGCAGAGAAGTCAAAAACATGGAAAGTAGTGTGAAATTTTAGTCATGGAAAAAGTTAGGAAAACAGGCACATGGGGTACCTCAATAACAGAGGTGAAAGGGACGTCTGACCAGATCAGGGAGGTTTTGAGGCTGTTCTGGGGAAAACGGGTTTGCTGGGGAGGAGTGGGGCTGGCCTGGGAGAGGCAGGAGCAGGAATCCACTAGCTTCTTAAAAGGTTAAAGGTCAGATGAAGAACACAGAGCCTCACCTTAATGGAACAGTGAAGGAGCTGAAGTATTTAACTTAAAGGTTTTCCCACATTGCATTCTGAATTAGCACGAGACTGGTGCTCCAGCCAATTACAGCTGAAAAGCTAGGGGAAAAAAAGACAATGCAAGAAGCTGGAAGGAGAGCAAGCTGGCATGGAAAAGGAGCAAATGCATTTTTCTTTCATCATTATGTTCCATCGTCAGAAAGCTCTCTCCCATGCCAGGGGGCAGGTGTTTGCCTGCCAGTGCCTGCCTCTGGGTACTCACTGAAAGTCCTTTTGAGTCAGGACCTTTCTCCTGGCATCAGAATTGAACCTTCAGGGGCCCTGCAGGTAGGAAATGAAGACCTGTGCTGATTTGGTTCTCCCTAGGAGAGTGAGCATGTGTGAGTGATGCACTCGGCCCCTCTGATCCCTTATTGAGGAGCCCTGGCCTTCCCTGGATCAGGAAGATGGGCGAGGAGAAGAGGGAAGGAATCAGGTGCCAGGAGAGCAGATGAGAGATGGGACAGGAAAGAAGAGCTTGCACAGCAAGTAAAGGAGCAGCATGTCTACAGAAGTACGTAGATCCACGAGAAGCCACATGGAAGTTCTCACAGGTTTGTACAGAGTTCAGGGTGAAAAATGCCAGGGCTGTCAGTGTTCGCCTGTTTGTAAAATCTGTTCACACTGTCACTACGAATCAAAAGAGAAAAATGGCAGATCCAGTTAATTGCTGGCAAAACTGACGTCAAAATCAGATGCCTGTGTCTGTTTTCAGAACTTATTTTCTAGCCAAGGGCTTGAAACCTGCAATTCTTCTTTATTACCTTGGTGACAGTTTCCCTTGTTTCATGAGGGTTTTCCTCCTCCGTGATCTTTATTTCACTGACAGGCAAATAAATATAACTGTAAGTTCCCCAGTGTGCCTACTGTGTCCCCTCCTGACAGCTCTTCAGGATTGCTGTCCCTCAGCCCCTCTGCCTTCCCTCTAACCTGCTTATCCCCACATGAGTTAGGCAGCCCTGCAATGCGGCTTCCTGAGCCAGCACTTGCAATGTCCAGCCCGAACCTCAGGGCAGTGACCAAAACTTCGGTTTTAAAGAGAAGCTTGATCAGTAAAGCAGCCCAGGCCGCTGTTTAAAGAGGGAATGATGATTCTTTCTTGACTTAAAAATCCCTTGGAGAATTCTCCTTCAGCCCCAAATTCTGCTACTTTGTACTGTTTGTATCTGTATGTGTTTGTGTTACCCTAAGGTATTATGAACCCAGGGAAGTACCTTGGCCTCTGTCCTCTCTAAGAGGTCAGTAGAAATCTTCAGACCTACAGTGTTTCTGTCGAGCCAGTCAGCCTATAGCTGATGAGCACCTGCTCGCTGGAGATGGTGGAGATGAAGCAGGGTACCCCAAGCGTGTTGATATGCTGCTGCCTTCACAGGGGTAAATGAATCCTGGCCGCAGTGGCAGGGAGGAGTGGAGCGGTTCCTTCCGAATAGATCAAGTAGGGAGCTAGGGTCTTGGTGATCAGGGAATATGGAAATAGATTAAGTAACAATTCAGATGTGGATCAGTCAAAATACAACTCAATCAACATCTTTACACGCTGATTTGTCACCTGTCCCCTCTCCTCATTTTCATTTGAAATCTATAGAACGATCTTTGTCGGGCTATCAGTCTGCAGAAACTTTGACCTCATCAGCAAATACTGTAATTATTCTGAAATGACAAGAGAATCTATTTCTACCTCTTGATCTTTTTCTTATTTTTTTATATCTTTCTAAATATGCTATTATGGCTGACAGACTAAATGAGGACTTGTCACATGCCACTTTAGCTTGTCTTTCTGTGTATTTTCAGCCAACATTAAAAACACATATAGTGGCAATTAAGTCTTCTTTAGAAATCATTTCTTACTGGTAATGTGCTTTTCAGTTCCCTCAATGAGACACCATAACTTGATAAATTATTCTGTTGGCAGCGGTAACAACAGAGCCTGCATAATTGTAAACCCTTCCCATGCTGGTACTTAGCAGAGCAATTATGCAGCCTGATTTCCTCAGTTTGGAATAGAGGCCACCATTAGTAGGTTTCCAGAAATATTTCTTCATTCGGTCTTTTGGGAGGAGTCACTAGTCACTTGACAAATGAGATTCCAAAGTGATGCTGCCTTAGAGAAAGGTTTTGTTGTTTTAGAGTTTTACCTCATACTAATTTTTATTGAATTTGGACCAGTCATGGATCCAGTTGGGTATAAATCCAAAGAGATGATCCCAAGGTTCCCTTTGTGATGAAAAATTTTCCATTTATTTTACTTCCATTTCACCTTTTTAAAAAACTTAGAATTATTCAGGGAAAATATATTATATTATGTAAATAAAAGGAGACAGATGGGTTAAAGGGGGAAAAAATATTTCCATTTTAGCTCAGCTTTGGAAATCTAGGCCAACACTGATAAAAACTGAAGAAACACAGATTGAAACCAGATCTGTCTTACAAGAGAAATGGTGCAGTATTAAGACTCCAAACACAAGTGACTCTGACTAGAGAAATCATTTACACCAGCTTCAGAGACGTTGCTTTCCAATGGACTCGTTCAGATTTGATTTTTTTTTTAATGATGTGAGCCATTACCGATCAAAATGAATCACAAATGATTTTTTAGGGAAATTTGGAGGGTGTTTCAAAGTCATCAAACGGATCGTATCAGAGCAGTCCCACCCCTCACATTCATCCTGTATTTCTTATTAGATTAGCAACGTTTTAAAATCTAAACTCTCACTTGGTGACATTTTCATTAGCACTTCTTATTCCATGTTCTGGCTTTTAAATTTTAATGCATGTCTTAAAAAGAAAGAGAGAGCAAAGGCTTCTTAAGCAGAAACGTATTACTTTCAATTTACCATCTTCAAATCAATCAATCAATCAATGGCAAGCAAGCAAGCAGACCTTGCAGAATAGCTAGTCCCAACTAGAATTTAAAGGAGTCACAGAGAACTGACGAGGGCAGGGAAGGCAGCCTGGTTCCGAAGAGCCAAAAATGTGGACTCTAATGGAGGACTGCCACGTGTTTTTTAAATTCTGGAGGAGCAATGACTAAGGAACTAACTGAAATATGATTCTGAGGCCCTGGCTGACCTGCATAAGGGACAGTGGCCAATTTGGTCTTCACTTCAATGAAGAATAGCAGTTAATTAAATAACTTTAACCTCCAAAGATGAGGCAGCACTAAGCACCCTTGAGTATTTGTACTTGCTTTGGCTTCTAGAACCCTGGCTTATCTATGTGCTTTGGGAACACGAGGGTTGTAACAAGGTGAGTCGGAGAGGCCTGTTGAGTACTAGGAATCGGAGGCTCTGGGGGTACTCTCCCCGGCCCTGACCCCAAGGTCCTCACTCAGTCCATGGCATTCCTGGGCATTGGTGACCAGCCTCATTCTGGGCTGGTTTCTGCTCCTCCAAGGCTTGCCCTGCTGCTGACAGCCTGGTGCTGCTGCCCCTGCACTCAGTCTCCCACCCTAACCTGTAAGTCACCACAGACATCCAGGCCTTCCTGCATCCCAGGGCTCTCTGTCCAGCAGTCCCAGGCCTGTCCTGACCCGAAGCACTGCTTCCCCACGTGCTGCCCTGCCCTTGGACTTGTGCGGTCAGTCACCTATCTATGGCCTACAAGAAGAAAGTCCCTGCCCCACTGAGGGCTGGTCAGCCTTGAAGGAGGCTCCTCCGGGAGGTCTGTAGAAATAGGAGAAGCTCTCCTTTGTCGGAAATGTTTGCTGTCAGTCAGAAAATACATAGACCAACGCGTGCCTCATCAGTGGAGTCAGTGAACCTTAGGTTTTGGAAATGCACTGGCAAAAGAGAAAGGCCAAATTATAATGAAGAGCAGCTAGTTTGGGAATTTATACAGAATCCGAATGCTTAGATGGAAACCTGTACCATCTTCTATCTTTCCGCGGTCAAGGAGTCCACATACATCTCTCTGTTAGGTACAGATGGACCCATGCCCCTGTTACAGCAGAAATCAAGATTAGCCTTGCTGTGGGAAAGAGGGCCCTGCGATCACTGAGAGGAGGGAGGAGCAGTGCCCCCCAGGACTGCAAGGATAGATCCTCATGACCACCCATCCTTGGAGATAGAAGAGGAGCATGTTTCCCAATGGATTTTTCTATAGCATGAAATAAGATAAGGAAAGGACCTTTTTTTACAAATCTTATGGTAAAGCAAGACGCAACACATGACTACCATAGCATTTTTTCGCCTTTTTTTTAATGTAATTTTTGAATTGGTAGCCTATTCACATGATAATGAAGGTTCTAAAATACATAAAAAGGCACACAATGAGAAGTCTCCTACCCACAACCATCAACACAGTACTCCCCCTCCTGACAGATACCCACTGTTAGTCTTGGGTGCATCCTTCCAGAGTTTTTTTTTTGTTGTTGTTGTTGTTTTTGTTTTTTTTAAAGATTTTATTTATTTATTTTGACAGAGAGAGATCACAAGTAGGCAGAGAGGCAGGCAGAGAGAGAGGAAGGGAAGCAGGCTCCCCGCTGAGCAGAGAGCCCGATGCGGGACTCGATCCCAGGACCCTGGGATCATGACCTGAGCTGAAGGCAGAGGCTTTAACCCACTGAGCCACCCAGGTGCCCCCCCAGAGTTTTATACATACGGGAGTGAATATAAATATATTTTCTTATCCCACCTCCTTATTTTTAACACAATAAGCAGTATGCTGTATGTACTGTTCTCACTTGAAATTTTTTCACTCAACCCTGGGGATTATCCCCATTTGTGCACAGAACCTTTTCCCAGTGCCTGGAGCGTGGTCTCACGACCGCATACTACTATTCCACAGAATGTTGAGCCACTGTGTCACCAGACTACTTCCAGTCTTGTATGTCATTTTGCACACGTGCTAGGAGGTCTATAAATGTAAATTTCCCAAAGTGGGGGAAATGACGGAATGAAAGGGATATACCTCTCTCACTTGTCCCACAAACAAACACACTAATTTATACTCTTTCTAGCAATTTTTTGAGGATGCCCGTTTCTCCATACCAACAAAATCTGTTCTCAAACATTTAGATTTTTTTTGTTACCATGGTAATCGAAAAATGCTATTTGTATAATTTTAATTTGCATTTTTATTGTGAGTTAGATTGAGCCTCTTTTCCTGTGTTTAAGAGTCATTCGTGTTTCCCTTTCTGTGAACTTTGCCAGTTTTTCTGTTGCCATCTTAGTCTTTTTCTTTCCAATTTCAAAGAGCTCTTTATTTTTTTTTAACTTTATTTAAGCTTTATTTAAACATATAATGTAACCCCACCACCCTCTCCCACCCCCTCTTCCCCCCACCCCCCTCAGTTTGTTTTATGACATTAAGAGTCTCTTTTGGTTTGTCTCCCTCTCGATCCCATCTTCTTTCATTTTTACTTTTCCTACCACCTTAACTCCCACCCCCATTGCATCTCCACTTCCTCATATCAGGGAGATCATGTGATAGTTGTCTTTCTCCAGTTGACTTATTTCGCTAAGCATAATACGCTCTAGTTCCATCCATGTCGTCGCAAATGGTAAGATTTATGCAGCCATCAAAAGAGCTCTTTATTTTTTATAGATTTTAGGAAATGTGTCCTGTCTCCATAGTATGGGTTGCATAGATCTGTTCCCATTTCGTTTTGCTTTTTCAGTTTTTTTATGTTACTTATGGGTATTGTGTTTATTTGGCTGGTTGGTTGGTTTAGGTTGACCTTGCCCTCACTCATCAATTGTTTTACTTCTCTTGGGGAGGATTTAACACAGTGAAAGAGGTCTTTCCCATGCCATGACAAGGTCCTGTTATATTTTATTCTAGTACTTTTATGGGTTTTTACTTTTTTATATTAAATCTTGCATTTATTTGGAATTTATCCCAGTGTATCATGCCAGCTATAAATCCACCTTTATTTTATTTGGTTTTGATTCAGAAGACTACCCATTTGATTCAGCCAGGTCTGCACCATTTCCTCACTGATCTGGGAGGTCACCTTAGTGTGTACTAAATTTTCGTAAGTACCTGGTCTGCTTAGGAACTTCTTACTCTGTTCCATTAGTCAGTCAGTTAATGTACCTGTGCCACATCATTTTAATTATTGAGGTCTCCTAAAATGTTCTAACATCTGGTTAGTGAGTCACATGTCATCACTCTTCCTGCTTGGTTTTTGTTTTGTTTTCCATGTGAACCTCACAGTTGTCAGTATTTTTACTGAGATCATGGTAAATGTATGAGAGTAACTAGATGTGAGATCTTTATGATGTTGATTCTTCTGCAGGAACATGTTGTCTCTTCATTTACTGGAATCTTCTTTTGTGTACCTCAGAAGTGTTTCTAATTTTTCTCCAACAGGTCTTACACATTTCTTGTTAGATGTCTTCCTGGATATTTGACTATTGTAAATTGGCCCTTCCACCTTGTCTTCTAACTGGTGTTACCTGTGTATATGAGGGCTTTTGCTATCAGTGTTTTAATTGTATACACTGCTAATTTACTAACATTTCTTATTTTTTGCTGGAGTTTATTGACTGATTCTCATGATTTTCTGAACTAACAATGATACCATCTGCAATAATGATAGTTTGAACTTCTGCTTTGTAAATGTAACATCTCTCATATCTTTCTCTGATGTAATTGTTTTGGCCTGGGCCCCGGTAGGACAAGGACACCCATAATAAGTAGTAATGGTGATAGCAGGCATCCTTCTTGTCCACAATTTTGTTTAAAGTTGTTCTAGTGCTTCTGCAATAAAAGTTAGCATAAAGCTCAGTTTGAGACTAAAGTAAAGATATTTTATTGTGTTAAGAAACTATACCAACTAGCTCCTCTATTGAGTGTTTCTATCAATAATGATTATTGAGTTTCAATATATGCCTTTTAAAAATCTATAGAGTTAGATGATCTCAACTTTTTCTTCTTACACTTTTTGATGTGAATAAAATTCCTATTGCTAAATTGTTCTTGCATTTTTGGAATAAACCTCGTATTTTCATGATACATAATATTGCATGCTATTTAGATTTTGGCTTTGGTATTAATAAAAAAGAATGCTCTATAGTTTTTCTTGATATATATGTGCATGCACTCTGTCAAAAATTTGAGTATCAATATTGTACTTGCTTCATAAAATGAATTTGGAAGTTTTCCTTTTTTCGGCACTCTGGAGGAATAGTGCTAGAATCTTTTGTTCTCAAATAGTTTGGTAGGAATCCCCTATGAATCCACCTAGACCTTTTTAAGTATACAGTTTAATGAACTGGAGCTTTGCCAGGAGTGAAGAGGGTTGATTTTTTTATACTGTTGTCTGTTTCTTCTATGGAAAAAAAACTGTTTAAATTTTCTATTTCCTCTAGGAGCAGTGTTGGTAAATTACATTTTCCCAGAAAATTATCCATTTTTTCTGCTTTTCAAATGTATTACCTAGAGCTAAGCATAAGTAGTTTAACACTTTCTGTTTTCTGTATTTTCCCCTTAGCTTACCTTATTTTCTATTATCTTTTTACATCTTTTATATATGATCTAATTGCTCTGATATTTTGTGTGATTCTTCTGAAATTAACAAGCTTTATTTCTTTTCAAATGGTCACCACTATACATTTATATAAAATTTCTAGTTTTCTTTCTCTTCAAATGACATTAGCTACATATTTCCTACTATAAGCAATGATAAAATTAGTATGTTTTCTCCTCCTCCACCTCACATCAGATTTTAATAAAAAAAATTATCTTAACTGATACTACCTTTGTACTGTTAATGTGTGTGCACTTTTCCTACTTGATTTGTCAGCTTTCAGTAGAGAAACCTATTCTACTTTCACCTTATCCCCCTTCCTTTTCCTGCGTTCTCCATTGTCAGGGTTGGTATTGTTAAACATCCCATCCTCCTTATCTTCTTTTTGTTTTAGATCCAGAGTTAAACACAGTCAGAGCTCAGCACTAATCCGTTTATTGGACTTTTCTTCTTCTGGAAGATCTTTAAGAAGGACTAATAGGAAACATAGTCTTTGAGTTCTTACATGTTCAAAACATGTCTATAGCTTATGTAACTGAAGGACAATTCATCCAGACATAAAATCCTTTTTTTACACTTTCTTTCCTTGAGTATGTTATACATGTAGCTCTCCTGTCTTCTTCTAGTTTTCTTTTTAAAAATTATTACAGTTAAATATACATGACATGAAATTTACCATGTTAACCACTTTTAAGTGCACAGTTCAGTGACATTAGGTATATTCACATTGCTGGGTGATCATCACCACCATGCATCTCCAGAATTTTTTCACCATTCCAAACTGAAACTCAGTGCTCATTAAATGGTAAGCCCCATTCCCACTCCCCAAAGTGGTCCCCAGGTAACCACTGTTCTACTTTCTGTCTATATATGTACTTGACTCTTCTAGATATCACCTATAAATAGAATCATACAGTACATACACTTTTCTATTTTAACTTCACTTAATGTCTTCAATATTCATTCATGTAGTGTATATCACAATTCCATTCCTTTTTAAGGTTAAACAATATTCCACTATATGTATATACCTCATTTTGTTTATCCATTCAGCCGTTGATATACCCTATAGGATTTCTTTAGGGTTTTGTATATGTAAGATCACGTCATCTGCAAAGAGACAAGTTTACTTCTTCCTTTTTAATTTGGATGCCTTCCTGTGGGTTAGGAAGTGTTCCCTTCTCTTTAATTTTGTTGTAAAGATTGAGAAGAACTGATGAAAGTTTTCTGAGTGGTAGCATTCACCAGTGAAGCCATCTGGTCCAGGGCATTTCTTTGTCAAGGGATTGTTGCTTACTGATTCAATCTCCTTAACTAGATATGGGTCTATTCAGATTTTTTATTTACTCATAATTCAGTCTTGGTAAGTTTTGTATTTCTAAGAATTTTTCCACTTCATCTATGTTATCTAATTTGTGGACATACAATTATTCATAGTACTCTCTTAAAATCTGTTTTATTTCTGTAGAGCTGGTAGTAGTGTCCCCACTTTCGTTTCTGATTTTAGTAATTTGAATCTTCTCTTAAAATTTTTTCATTTTTGTAAACCTTTTTGAAAATCAACTCTTGGTTTCATTGATTTTCTCTTCTCTAATTTATTTATCTTTAATCTTTATTATTTCCTTCCTTCTGTTTTGAGTTTAGTTTGCTATTCTTTTTCTAGTTCCTTGAACTGGAGAGAGATTGTGAACTTGACGTCTTGACATCTTTTTTTTAATGTAAGTATGTACATCTATAAATTTTACTCTTAGCACTATTTTTGCTGTGTCCCAAAACTTTGGGGATATTGTGTTTTAATTTAAATTTATCTCTAAGTTTTAGTGATTTCCTTTTGATTTCCTCTTTGACTCATTGATTATTTAAGAGTGTGTTAATTTCCACATGTTTGTGTATTTTTCAGTTTTCCTACTCTTGACTTCCTATTATTTCCTACTGTGACTTCTGATTTCCTCCTGTTGTGATCAGCAAAGATATTTTGTATGATATTTATCTTAAAATTTGTTAAGACTTGATTTGTGGTCTAATGTGTGATTTACCTTTGGAGAATGTTCCAGGTACACTTGAGAAGAATGTGTGTTCTGTTATTGAGTAGAATGTTGTGTATATGTCTTTTAGATCTAGTTTGTTTATTTTGTTGTTCAAGTCTTCTGTTTCCTTACTCATCTTCTGTTTGTTGCTCTATCCATTATATGAGGGGAGTATTGAAGTCCTCAATTGTTACTGTAGAGCTATCTCTGTCTCCCTTCAATTCTGTCAGTTTCTGCTTCATATATTTTGATAATCTGTCATTAGTTGCATAAGAGTTTATAATTATTATATTTTATTACACTATTGAACCTTTTATTAACATATAATACCATTCTTTTCTCTTGTAAACTTTTTTTTTTATATAAAGTCTATTTTGTCTTATATTGGTATTGCCACCCTGGCTCAAAGGGTACTCTTTGCTTGGAATATCTTTTCCCTTCCTTTCATTTTCAACATATTTGTGTCTTTGGATCTAAAGTCTCTTGGAGATACCATATAGTTGTATCATATTTTTTAAAAGATTTTATTTATTTATTTATTTGACAGAGATCACAAGTAGGCAGAGAGGCAGGCAGAGAGAGATGGGGAAGTAGGCTCCTCGCTGAGCAGAGAGTCCAATGTGGGGCTCAACCCCAGGACCCCTGAGATCATGACCTGACCTGAAGGCAGAGGCTTTAACCCACTGAGCCACTCAGGCACCGCCTTTCTCAGTCTTTTTCTTTCAACGGTTTGATTATAATGTACCTAAATTGTGTGTATCTTAAAATTTATCCTATTTGGGATTCATTCTTAAGTTTGTATATCCACATCTTTCCTCAAATTTGGGAGGCTTACACCTATTACTTCTCATATCTCTCTCTCCCTCTCCCTCTCTGTCTTTTCTTTTGGGATTCACACATTATGTATGTTGGTCCATTTGATGCTGTACCACAGGTTCTGTTCACTTTTCTTCAGTCTTTTTTCCCTCTGTTTCTCAGACTTGATAGTTTCCATTGACCTATCTTCAAGTTTACTATTTTTTCTGGCTGCTCAAATCTGGTTTTGAATCCCTCTAGTAAACCTTTCATTTTAGCTATTATACTTTTCAGATTCAGAATCTCTTTTTAGTTCCTTTTTAATTTCTGCCTCTTTATTGATATTTTCCTTTTCCTTATATGTTGTTTTCTTGACTTTTTCTGTCTCCCTTTAGCTCTTTGGGCACTTTCAAGAAAGTCTTTTTTAATGTGTTTGTCTAGTAAGTCTGTAATCTGGTTTTAGGGACACTTCCTTTTTTTTTTTTTTTTTTTTTTACTCTCTAAATGGGTCATAGTTTCTTATTGTTGAAAACTTGATGTTTGAATCTCATAATATGGTATCTCTATTAATCAGAATTTCCCCCTTACCTAGAATTTGCTCTTCTGTCTTTGTTTTTAATTGCTGTAGGTTGTTTCTGTATTGGGGATCAGCCTGAGGTATCAATTTCAGGTCTTCTCAGATTTTTCTGAGCCTACATTTTACCCTGGGCATGTGCAGTAACTTTACAAATTCTCTTTTACATGCAATTGCTTTTGGATGTCTTAATCCTTAAATATCTGGTTCCAAAAGGGGGAAAGGGAAGAAAATTTAAGGTACTGTTTCTTTACATGTCCTGGAAGCCACTTCAGCCAATGCAGTTTCAACAACAGAGGCTGCCTCTGTGCCTGTGCTTACCCAATCAGAAGCAGCAATCAATGATCACAACATAATTGCTTGATATCTAGAAGACAAGGTCCTGATTGCCTACCCTGGCTCCTTCAAGTCACATGCAAGCCATTCCAGGCACGTGGGCTCAGCTGCCCATCATGGGGCCAGCAGGTGGGGAATGGGCAGGCACTACCCTACTAATAACTGAAATTGGCCAAAACTCAGAAGGATTTACTGTGTCAACCTTCCCTTGGAAGGTGGAAGTCTTCACATATATTCCAGAGTTCCACAATTGTTACAGAGTCAGAATCAGTCAGGGTCGGCCAGTGCAAGCAGTATGTGGAGGAAGCAGTGGCCTCCTGGCACCTCCTACCTGCCCTCCTCCCTGTGTTCTGTTTTTGAAGGTTTTGAGGACATACCTGAGGCTCACCTGGCACCTAAATGAGTATTTATCTTTAAACTCCAATCATCTTACAAAGATGTATCTTGTTATTGAATTCTAATTCACCTAATATGGCAAATAGTGTACCCTTTCAGTATTTCAAGTATGTTTAAGCATATAGATTCTAAGTATTTGGAAAGAGTTGTTCTTATTACTATTTAAATATTTGTTTTGTTTCATTGTTTTCAGTTTTTCCCCAGACATGCTAGTAATACATTTGCTAGATCTCCTCTAATCTTTTGTTTTTTAAAATCTTTTCTTATTTCAATTTCATTTTGCTTACATTTCTTTTTGTTTATCTTTTATGTCCCTTGTTCTGTATTACAAAAGATGTACTCTTCCTTCCTGCTCCTTCCTGTTTACTTTTTCCTTCTTCTTCTTTCTCAGAAATGGCTCATCTGAGTTATTCTTTGTGTAGTTGTGAGTTCTCTAACTCTGAACCACACTGAGCCCAGGAGAGCTTCTTCCACCATCCCTGCTGACCCCAGGTCCTGTGTCCATTTTTTGGAAACAAGGAACATTCTGTGGTTGGATGCTTACAGAGATCTCCCACCTTGGGGCCCTTGCTGTCTCTGCACAACTTCTGGCAGTCCCCATTGCTTCTGACCCCTCTCACAGATATATTAGAATTTGGGGACCATGTTTGCCTCTTAGTTTCCCTAAAAAGAATCTGCACTGTTTTGTTTGTTTATTTTCTTTGTTTTTCTGTATGGTTCCAGGAGGATAAGAGAAAATGCTCACAGCCATGTTTCTTACTGATTATCATATTTGAAATGACTGCAATAAAACCACATTCTCTTTTCTTCTATTACATCCAACACATCTTTACAAAGCATAGTACCTTCTGTTGAGACCATAGGGTGTACACAGGAGGAGAAGTTGTTCTTCTTTAGTGGAGGTTTAGAAATGGAAACAACTGTTATAGATATGAGGTAATGTGGGACAAGTGCGGCTTTATGAGTTCAAACCAAAAAGTCTGGAAGAGAGCAAAAGATTCATTTTCTATGGAAATCAAAGAAATTTTCTGGAGTGGATAGCAGTTAAACTGGACCCTAAATAGTGGTTAAAGTTCAACAAATATACATAGGAGAAAAGAGATTCCTGATGGGCAAAATCACTAATCAGAAACACAACATGAGAACCATGCAGGCACTTTCAGGAGAGAGTGGGAAACTGGCTGCAGGACACATCACAGAGAGAGGCACAGAGAGCAGGTGGATGGACCGTGAGAGCCCACAGTCTGGAGCACCGTGCTAAGGAGAGCCATCCTGGACTTTATGGGAGAGAGTGTGCCAATGCTTTGAATTCAGTCATTGTTTGCTTGTTTGTTGTTTGCTGTTTTGTTTTGATTTTGGAGAAAATGCAATGGATAGATTTTTGCCAGAGAAAAATTCTGGCTGCAGGTTGGAGAAGATTCAGAAATAGAAAAGCCTGAAGATAGAAGCCATAGCATGCAAGTGGTGGCTGAGTAGGATGCTGTCAGTTAAGGACAGAATGAGGGGACAGGGACCAACAGTATAGACCGCTGCTTACCTGTAACAAAGTCAGACACAGGCCTTCCACATTCCCATTCTTTGCCTTATAAATGATTGGCTGAACTGGGAACAAGGTACCTCTTAACCAGTGGTTAAGTTTCTCTTCTTCCCCCAGACCCCTAAACTTCCGCAGCCTGAGCCAGCAGATAGCACCCCTCCCCTTTAAGGGCCCTCCAGGAAACCAGACCAGCCTCTTTTAGCTACAGACAGATCTTGTCGCCCTTCCATTCCTCTTCCCCCACACCCTGTTCTTTTTAGCCTTGTTTTCTCCCCTGTCTGAAAGAAAACCCATTTTTGCCCAGCCTTTGAGAGCTTGCTGATATTATGGTCAGAGCTGCCACCTGTTATGACAAACTCTTCCCCTCTTACAGATCATCCCGTGGCATGGCATCTGTCTTTATTTGACAGCATCAAATCAGTAAGGATGCAGGCTCAACCAAACCAACTGATTGGACAGGAAGAGTTTTTTAGAAGTGGAAGGGGGAGGAAAAATCAAGAGGAGCAAATTTGGGGCCAGAGTGGCCACCCGAGGGAGAAACACACCATGGATTTTCAGCTGTTTTTTTTTGTTTGTTTGTTTGTTTGTTTTTTTATCTGTGGTTTCAGTTTGGTTTACTTTTCTCTTGTGAGGAAAGGCAAATTCATCTATTTAAACTTGTAAAAGAAAAAAAAATAAACTTGGGGAAAAAAATCTTTGAGGTCTTTATTTGTCTAAAATGCATCTCACCTAAGTTAGTTTTTCTCCCCATCTTTTAAATCCCCCAACACCAAACATCCAAATGAGTTGAAATCAGGAGGGAAAAGTTAATTAAATGTTGTTTTTTATATTGATGATTTGGGCTTTACTTCTTTTTATCCATTTATAAGATCCATAAATTTAGTATCCAATAATGCCTAAGTCATACTCCTTATAAGATGTCTGTCACCCATCGTCCCCAACCCCTCAACAGCTCTGGGACCCTTTGTGTGCTTTCTGATGCTTTCCAGAGTCTCAGACATTGGGCTTAAAATGCATAGGTCCTGGCATCTTCAATGTGTTTCATAATCTCCACTTATGTTACTCCACAGCCAGGAACAGTAGGAACCGTCAGCCCCAGCTCTTACCCATGGAAAGGTCACCCCTGGCTTCCATTTCCAAGATGATGAAATAGAGCAGTGCCTGGGGCCCAGACCCCAGTAGGCCTGTACCCCACCGATGCCTTGCCTGGGCTTTCATCCAGCCCTATGTCCGGCGTGGTGTTTTAGCCCCGGCCTGTTTGATACATGAAAACCTCCAACTCTCCTTTAATAGAGGTTGAAGGTAACTTCAGAGTAACTGAAACAGCATTGCTTGGCTAAATGGAACTCCTGCAGGGCCCCCTCCCTTTCCACGCTCCCTGCCAGCCATGGTCCTTAGGTTGACGTTTTCCTGTTTCTCAGCCTCTCTTTCATTTTACTGCGCTTGTTCTCAGGATGTGAGAGATGTTTTGTGAGTTGCCTGAGCTCTCTCTGCTTAGTTCTGTGTCTGCAGAAGTGTGAGGCCTTAGTGATGTGGGCCAGACGATTATTCAAACACAAAACCAGATCCTCCCTAGATTGCCCAAGAATGTACTCGTTTTAGCTTCACCTGTGCTGAATGCTGAGTTCCTCTTCTTCTAAATAACTTTTCAAAATAACCTATCTGTAATGTGTAGAATTGTTTGGAAGCCAACTCTCGGGTTTGGCTTCCAGCATCCTCTCCCCAGGACAATAAAACTGGTGCCTGGTGAGCACACAATGCTGAGAATTTGGGAGGGAATCAAATCCGGGAGCCTACTGCTGTTGTATTTTATGCGTCCTTGACTGCATCTCTACCTGGCAGCACCCCTGCACCACACTGTGGACGGCACCAGTGGTGGCTGTCAGGCCGTGCATCAGCCCCGCAGCCCCTGGATGTATTTGGTTGCTCTGGCGGGTGTGGGGAGTGTAGGTATTTTCTAACCATCTTGGAAATTAGCCTTAAATCTGCTTTTGAAAAATCACATTTCTGGATTCACCCTCTTGTAATAATAATAAAGTCTCATTAAATCAGAATGATGAAAAGGGGGGCTTATCTGAGTAGAGGCCAAAATGCCTGAATTGTGGACTGCTCGTAAAGGCCTACCGAAGCGTGACATCCAAATGTACGAAAAGAGCATCATTTTGTACGTGAAAGAGAAAACTGACTATATCAAGGGGGTTCCAGAGAGTGGAACTGGAACTGATGGAGAGAAGTTCAAGGAGCCACTGTGGCTTCAACCTGAGGAGAGCCTGGGGTATGTTCACCCCCGTGCTGGGACAGAGCAATTTACCACGTGGAGGGGATGTTGCCACCGGAGATGGCAGGCCAGGGGAAGCCCCGATCCCCTGCCCTCCGAGGGGCCAGCTCAGCAGAGTGGCTGCCAGAGCAGAGTCAGCCCACCCGCCAAGCTCCAGATCCTGCTTGGCTCATTCACTTTGTACCCTCGGGCAACTGACTTAACCCCTCTCTGCCTCAGTTTCCTCCCCTGTAATGGCATAGGTAATTCTGAGAAGTTGATATTTGGCGGGGGGAGAAAAAAACAAACCACTAATGAGTAACAAGGACATAGTAGGTGCCATGTGACTATTTGTTAAGTATAACTAAGGAAAATATTTTCCAAGCTGTGTGAGACACACCAAAGAAGATTTTTTTTGAACGCCTCCTTGGTGCTAAGCAGTAAACAAGATGGACACAGGCCCAGAATCCACACAGCTCACAGCTCGTGCTGGAGAAAGTCAGACAGGGCCCCAGCCCCCAGCCTGGAGAGAAGGCTCCCATGACAGAGGACACCTGAAGCAGGGCTCGCAGCAGTTCCTGGAACCCTGGGGAAGGGCTGGGGGACCAGGATCAGGAAGGTGGGGGGAGGGCTGCTGTTCCTTGCAGGGGGGCTGATCCTCTCCTGTACCCTCAGCTGATGCTGGCTTTCTGAGGCTCTGCTGATTTCTTTTAGAGCCATGACTCTTTACAGCTACTAACTCCGTCCATCTGTCCATCTGTTTACTTAACTTTACCAACACATGAGTCTCTACAGCTTCCTAGGGCAAAAACATATTTTTTAGTTACCCAATAAGAATAATCAGTTAGAAGCTTGTGTAAATTTGTTTGCTTGTTGCCAATTCCATTCTTGTGCCATTTGAATAAAAACTTAGGAAAAACAGCATTTATTCATGTTGCGTCCTTGTGGAAAATAATGGCTATAATCACAATTCCACTTGTTAATTATTTTTACTACATAGGTTGAAATAACCAAAGGAATTGTATAAAAGCAAAATTTTATAAAATTTTTGTTTGAAGGATCTATCGGTGGAATTATTTTTTTTTTTCTTTTTTGGTGAACCATGAACAAGTGAAGCTCATCTGGTATAAATGAACAGCTCTGATTATGCCTAATCCTAAGGAAATAGAAAAACACCAAAATACACAATCATCAGCATGCTCTGAAAGAGGCTTCCAGGCTTCCAGGCCATCAGGTTTTAGTTGGGAAATAAAGGGTGAAATCACAAAGCTGCTTCACTGCCTATAAAAGGGAGCATATTCTCTTTCAGATTCAGTGAAATGACTAAACCCTTGTGGATTCAGTTTGGGGATACCTGCCAATGGGTTGATGACTTGTAAATGTAGAGTCTTCTCCCAAGATCTACCTAGAATATGCATCCCATTAGGGAAAAACATGGGGCATTCCGTTTCTCCTCAACAGAGCACACGTGTTCCTCAGCCTGGAAGGCCCCAAGTTCTGCCCCCCCTGGCATCTCCTTCCCTGAACCACCACCATCTTCTCTGTGCCCACCCTTGAACTCTGTACATGACTTTGCCTTTGTGTTATTTCATTGCCACGATGAGGCCTTTGAACTTACGCCTTTCTTACTGGATCATGAATTCCATAAGGGCAAAAAATAGGTCTTGTTGATTTTTATCTTCCATGCACCTGGCATCACTTTGGATGAATGGCTGTATTATTGGCAAAGTCTAGAGCCCAAAGCCATGCCGTAGAGGATACTGGATAAGAGGGAGGAAGAGAAGTGGCCATGTGAGAGTGGGCCCCATCAGTGTGTGGGAGGAACCAAGCCAAGGATGCCTGCCTCCACTGTCCCTGGGATGGCCCATTCCACTGCAGACTGGGACACACATCTGAATTTTTCAAATGACCTAATATTTTCCAGCTAAGCAGAAGTAGTTCCCCAAAATTCTAATATAACTGAAGTTGATATATTAAAATTTTATTACAGAGATTTTAAAGGTGGGCTAGCTAAGTAGAGGGAATTTTTTAGTAACTCTTTGCCATTTAAATTCATTCAAAATTTGACGCTGCTGGCTATGGTTTTGTGGTGTTTTTTTTTTTCCCCTGTTTTGCCTCTTTCGTCTTCCTCTTTCCCCACTCTAGTTACAGAATAGTGTAAGTGTGAGAATAAGTAAACAGATAAATAGAGTAGGCAGCTCTGGTGTAGAAAGAAGGTATTTTGAAGGATCAGGCGACTAACTTGCAATGTGACTTGTGGTGAGTCACTGAAAAGTCAGTCAACAGAACTTTGAAATGTCTATTAACCATCAAGCCCTGTACATCTCAAGGACCAAATGAGAGAGAGACTCTGCCCTAAAAAAGCTTACTATTCATCCAGTCCTTTGGCTGACACCTACTTAGGCCCTATGTATGCAAGGCACTGTGTGAAACCTGTATTATGGGAGCAGAAAACACAGATAGATGCACATTTAAGTACAGTGATCTGGGAAATGAAGAAAAAGGTTAATGTTGCTCCAGAGAGGATGAGAGGAATGGATGGAGGTGAGAGGATCCTAAATCGTATTTGGGAGCCAGGAGGGGTATGTCTGTGGAAGTGCCGTTGCTGCTGACCAAGGAAAGGCGAGGGGAGGGCATCCCGGGAGAGAAGAAGAGGGTGACGCATTCGGGGGACATACTATGGCTGGCCTGTGGGAACGGGGAGGACAGAGAAGGAGGGAGGGAGATGAGTACGTTAGGGAGAATGAAAATGTTGTTTATTCAATCCCTGGTACCGTGATTTGTACACACACACCCCATTTCATCTTCAGCACCACCCTTGACTTCCTGGCCCTTGAAAGGTACCCTTGGTCCACACCAGATCAGAAGCATAGCCCATCTTCAATCACTGGGGAAAAAAAACCAAAATAATGTGAACGATATTACAGATTCTGAGAATGTTTAATAATGTGCTAAGTTGAGCTGATGGCTCCCTTTGCTATCTCAGATGAAATGGCATTTTACAGAAGATGAAATGTGAGTTCCAGAGTGGTTAAGTAACACGCCCAGGTCACACAGCTTCACGCTGCAGTAGTCAGATTTGGTACCCACATCTCTGTGATCTGAAAATCCATGACTCCTCCTCCCACCACAGTATGCTTCGGGCATAATAAGACAATTCCTATGGTAGAAGTAGGCAAGCTTGTGAGGAAGCAGGAGGGTACCTCCAACCAGGAAAGAACAGGGACAGTGTTGCAGGGCCTTCATTACAGCGAAGAGTGGGGTAGAGTCACTGGTGTTTTAGCTCCTTTGCCCTCCAAAATGCTCTGCTTCAGTAAAACTCGCCTGTCCTCTTAAAGAAAATGGCTCCGACTTAAACCATTCCTCTCTCTGTAACTTAGCTCACATGCACTTAGTAAATGTCATAGATTACTATCCATGCCCAGAAACAAGACAGATAAGGACAGGATCTAGAGAGTCAAATATGTTCATTTTCTTTAGAAGCTCCTTTTTGCCACAGGGAAACAGATAATTCTGGGTTTGTGACTAAATTCCATTTGTTTGGAGGTGAGGCGGTTCAATTTCACCAGAGTGGAGATGCATTCTTTCCTACAAGAAGGTTCCAGTGTATTCTGTTTCTGTGGATCCCCATGTGAATTAATAGTAGGCAAACACTGCCTTCTCTTTGTTCTCTGGTTTTCTTCAGGTTTATTCCTTCTAAGGAGACACAGATTTCCCTGGGTGAAAGAGTCTCGGGAAATCCAGCAGTAGGCACTTAAGCAAGAGCAGAGCTGTAAAGCAGTTGCCATTTGAGCAGGTTTATTTTGTGTAGCAGAAAAGGGAACTTGATGATCAGCAGCCAGCAGGACCAGTAACCTCCTACGTTAGGAGGCTTCGTTTCTGAACCAGAGCACTCAAAGGACCTCGTCCTAGCAGCCCTCCGTCACATCACTATCAAAAGTCTTAAAATCATACTCTGTTCATCTTACTTCCCTGCTTCACTGCCTCTCCTGATCCCTTGGCCAAACGAATAGAACCCATACCCCTCCGACTTAGTGTCCCTTTATCGCTGGTGTGCATCCTCTGATCACTCCCTGGTTAGAAACCGCAGGCCCACCTCACTGCCACTGTCCATATGACTGCATCTTTCCCCCTAACCCGAACTGTAAGATGGGCTGCCGCCACCACCACCACCCCCCACCTTCCAGTAGCATCTATCCAAGCACTTTGCTTGGCCTGCAGGGGGATCTCTCCAAACTGATTCTTCACTCAGTCACTCAGTAAGTACTGATTGTGCTCCTAGTAGGTGCTGGGCGTAGTGGAAAATGACACTGTATGCCCTTAGGAGGCCACCAGTCTTCTAGTTTTATAGGCTGTGTGATTATGGCCAGCCTCTGTGGTTTAAGGCTTTGCTTTATGGATATGGTCCTTAGACCAACCACATTAGCATCACCTGAGAGCTTGTAATAACTATCAGATCAGAGCTCCCCACCAACTATTCTGCACTAACAACATTCCCATATGAACCGCATTGCATAGCAGCGTGAGAATTTCTGCATTAAGAGTTGGGGCACCTGGGTGGCTTAGTCAGTTAAGCATCTGATGCTTGGTTTTGGCTCAGGTCATGATCTCAGGGTTGTGAGATCACACCCTGCATTGGGCTCTCTGTGTAGCCCACTTAAGATTCTATCTCTCTCTCTGCCCCTCTGCACCTCTCTCTCTCCATCCCTCTATTAAAAAAAAAAAGGCTCAGAATAAAGTTGGGTGGGCAGGTTTTTTTTTTTTTTTGGCAGTTTGGTTTCTACATTTGCTTTGCCTTATGATGATTATGATGATTATATACCTGTAGGTTTAAATCGTTCCTCATTTGGCAAACTTTCTGAGGACTTGTTAATATGTTAAACTACTTAGTTTTGCAGAATACAACCACCTTATAAACAAGCAAATGTAGACTCACCTGTATTGTTTAAAAGATGAACATTTTCCAGATATTGTTCATGCCATATTTTGTAAACATTTGAGTTATACTTACATTTAGGGCACGGTACTAGTGCAAAGATTATAAATTAGCATCTGGAGGCCATTTTTGGTCATACACATGTTTGTGTGGTCAACAGGTTTCATCAGTTTTTGATTCATTACATTCATTAGAAATGAACAGTTTTCCACATAAAAAGCCAGATCTCTGGCTTCTCTTGAAAACTGGACAACCCTGGGCCCATTTTCCTGATGTCACAGTGAGCTGGCACTGGGGGTCTTCTCCTGGAAGTGGGAGGCGTGCTCTCCAGTTCAGCATGGCCTCCCCCCGTGTCTCTGGCCCCTGTAGACAGTGGGGTCAGAGAACCTATGCCAGCACCAACCAGCACTCAGAGTGAGCCTGCCTCATGCAGTTTGCCCCATTATAGTTACCTTCAGAGTCTTTGACAAGAAGCAGTCCCACGGGACACCTGGGTGGCTCAGTCGGTTAAGCGTCTGCCTTCAGCTCAGATCATGATCCCAGAGTTCTGGGATCGAGTCCCACATTGGGCTCCTTGCTTGGTGGGGAGCCTGCTTCTCCCTCTGCCTGACACCACCCTGCTTGTTCTCTCTCTGACAAATAATAAAATTAAAAAAAAAAAAAAAGAAGAAGAAGCAGTCCCAGTGGGAATGTACCATGGACAAGGACAGAGACATGACTCTCGGCTAACGATTCTCAACCCGGGTGGCAGGAGGTTATAAAAATGCCAGGGCCCACTTCCCATCAGCAATGCCCAGAAATCCTGACTTAGCAGATTTTAAAATCTCCACAGGTGATTCTAACCTGACTTGAGCTCTGCTGATCTAGCCCATTTATCTTACTTGCAAAATAAAACTGAAACACATGCCAATGTCAGAAAAAAATATACACATATGCTTACATGCATAAATTGAAAGGATTTATGATGAAGCCTCATTACTCTGGGCATGGATGATTCAGCATGTATGATAGTTTTGTCCAGTGGCCTATCATTTACCTTTCTTATCTATAGAAAAGAGCAGGCTAGGCAAATGAGCACTACAAGTGAGATTGCTTTAAAATGCCTTATACAAACCCAATTTATTTTTAAGGATTTGAATTCAGACACTGAGTTGGTCTAAATATAATTTGCATTCCCTATTACAAAAACAAAACTTTGGAAGATGCCAGAAAGCACTGTGAATATATCATACGGAGCCCCTTCAACAATCGTGGAGTGGCTTTATCGCCTTGTCTGTTATCACCTAGTCTAAAATTCCATTTGTGCTTTAATTACTTTAAACTCATGTTTATTACAGTCAGAATTTGACCATTTATGGCACAGCAGTGTTCATCCAAGAGTGTCATTAGAGGGAAAG
This sequence comes from Taxidea taxus jeffersonii, assembly GCA_003697995.1. Classification (NCBI taxonomy): domain Eukaryota; kingdom Metazoa; phylum Chordata; class Mammalia; order Carnivora; family Mustelidae; genus Taxidea; species Taxidea taxus. Next base: position 22,156 of record RCUC01158968.1, read on the forward strand.
TTCTGCTCATGCTGCTGCTTTAATGAAACCATTCCCCTCCCTTAGCCCCCAGATTCACTGGAGCACTCTAGGCCTGGCCAATGGAATCTCTGCCATCTGGGACAGATTCTCTTGATCAGGGGTCTGACGATCACCAGAGTAATTCATGAGATGACTTTAGGCAAGAAATTTCATTATTTCTAATAGCTTACAGTGGTTTGATATTTTAATGTAATTATGCTTAATTATATATTGTAATATGCATGGGCCAGGCTTTGGAACTGGGTCTTGGTGAAATATAGCTAATGGAAAATTTTCCTCCAGTTTTTCTGAAACAAGGAATTAAATCCTAACGTGAAACTGAATGCAAATCCAACAAGCAGTCTCTTGCCAGAGAAAATATTGGTGTAATACATTTGAATGGCCCAGTTTCAGTTCGCTTGGCTAAATCCCCAAACCATACGCTGTTTGAGAATTGTTTCAGAAGTGCTGTTGCTCACCTTTCCACTAACCTACTTTTAGTAATTTCTGCGTGACTTTATGAATTTTGACCAACAGGCAGTCTGGGGGAGGGAGATGTCCAGAGACTCATATGGAATAATGTTATTTATCGTGATCACCGGTAAAGGCACAGAGGGAGAGAGGTGAAACTCGTACCTGGGGCAGGTTTGGGGGTCTTGTTGATCTGCACTGCCCATGGTGGGTGGATGTGAGGACAGAAGGAAGAGCAGGAACTAAAATACTGCTTGTTCCTGTTTGGCACATACCCCGGGAACCAAGCAGGGAGGGCTGTTTTTTATTCCACCTGGGCTCTCATTGGGTTTCCGGACATTCGGGGCTGTAACAAGGGAGGACAGTGGACAAGTGTCAGGATCCATGCAAGTTTACTAAGGCTTAAATTTCATTCTTTCAAGAAATAAACCCATTTTAGAATGCCCTCCCTCTCTCTGCTCCGTCGCCCCTCTCCTCACTTCTGGCACCTTCGCTCTTCCCCATGGAAGTCAGAATGCACTGAGTAGAAGGAGCATGGGTGCCCAGACCTTTCCCAACCCTGAGCCTTTTTAGAAGTTCAGTGGCATCTACTGTGGCCGGGTCCCTTGAGGCCAGGCTACCTGGAGCCCGAGCCAGACTGTAGGCCCCAGCCCCAGCAGAGTGGCAGGATCTCAAAGGCACCATTAACAGACAGTTCCAGCCTTCTCATGGACAGGAGGAGAGGGCTACTCGCTTTTCCTTTTGGGAGTTGCTCACTCCCTGGCCTGGAAGGAAAGGTAGAAAACAAGAAAGGGGTAGTTCCTGGCATTTACATTTGTAAATGTCAGGCTTAAGGGATGGTAAGCGGTCCCATACCAGTGACTTAATTCCCAGAACACTCCCATGTTACTAAGTCCATTTTCCGGTTGAAACTACTGAGGCTCTGGGAAGTCAGACGTCTAGATGAAGCTGACACAGTGAATGTGCAGTGGAGTCCAATTGTGGACTCGGGTCTGTCCCCCGAGTCCGTGGCACCCTCCCCTACGCCGTGCCGGTCACCACAGACAGGTGCACATTTTCATGAGGCTCCCCGAATAGGACAGGCTCTCCCTGGGACAGAACTCTCGTTTCATTTTTAACAGATTTTAATGGTGCCTATTTTGAAATCTTTGCTTAAGGGCACTTTCTGATGTTTAGGAAAGAAAAAAAGAGAGACAGAAACCTAGCCACCAGAGGGGAGGAAAGGAGATGAAACCTTCCTCTAGAGGCTTCCAGGGGAAGTTTATCAAAGGTTCCCTTATCATACGACATTGCACACAAATGCTGACTGGTACACTTGGTAGAGATGAGGAAATAGCAATAAGTTAATGGAAAGAGCCACGAGATGGGAGTCAGGTGCTGGCTGGAGCCCTGTCTCAGCCATTCGCCAGCTCTGTGACTGTGGACAGATCTCTGGGCACCCTGTATATCCAGGACCACGGTGTCCCACAGGACTGAGGTGGAGCTCAGATGCCATAGCATACGAACCGCACTGCGGAGCCTCTGAAACACTGAAAGGGGTTCTCAACACACGAGTGCTCCTGGCCTGGGGTCTGAGTGGGACAGAGCCAAGGCATGCACTTCCTTCTGTGACCCCAGCACCTTCTTATTCTCAGGGGAATCAGCTGCTCTAGCAGTAACCATTTTGTGGATGGCTCATTCTCTTTGATCAGGTCACTCTAAATTGCAGACCTAAATCAAGATCTCATTACTGCCCCCTTCAGTTGCTGGCTGGTCCTAGAGAGGCATGCCAGAGAAATCCCTAAACTGTGTCCCTCTCTGAGCCTCAGCAATATCTGCTCCCTGGACCCCAGTTGCAAAATCCACCTACAGAATTAGCGGGTCTCCTGGTGTCCCATCTGCAGTGTCCTCCCTTCTTTCAACCCTTACTCAATGCTCTGCTATCTCTATTCTATGTATTCTAGCCCAGTTCCATGTACACTAATCTCTGCCCCACAAACCTCACGTCTCAGGGTCTCACTACCCCCTCACCTGCCCGGGCAGGTGTCTCCCTCAACATGCTTCCTTCTGACACCCCCATATCCAGACCAACTGTGGCCTACATGTTGACTATAGTCCTTGTAACTTCAGTACTCAGAAATCGCTCAAAAATGTCCATGTCATACAGTGGTTGAGAGCACAGACCAGGAAACCAGACAGCCTCACTGGGGATCCCAACTCTGCCACTTTCTAGAAGGTTTCTTAGGAAAATTCCATTCCCTCTCTCTGCCCTACGTTACTTACTTTAAAAGCTTAAAACAGTACTTGGCAGACAGAAACCACTGCATGTATGTGAGGCCTTGTGGGACGGGCCCTGCTTGGGGAGGCAGAGGGGAAAAGGCCAGGATTTTAGTGCTGGGACAGAAGGAGCAGAACAGTTTACACAGTATTTAATAAAATATTCTCCACCTGCAACAGTAGCTTCCCTCGAAGGCCATTTCGTATCAGCCTTAACTAAGGCCGGTCTTCTGGTTGCCCACTGATTCTCCCAGAATCACCTGTCACACGATCGCCTTTGGTTCAATATTACATACTTGGCGGCCCAGCCCATGCTTTGCCTTGGCATCTTCACTTGTTTGCCTTGTGTTCTCATTTGAACTTTGAGTAGGTAAGAGCTTTCTACTTAAATTTCAGAGCCGTTTATAAATAGGTTGCTTAGTTTCAGCCAGCAGGTAAAAGCTTTCATTAAATTGTTCCTCCTTCCCATAGTGCTATTATCTGGAGATCTCAGAAAGGAAAGTTAAGAATGATGTTTTCCTAGTTAAGGAAGCCCAGTTTGAGGCCCAAGCTGCTGTTTTCCATTTCCCTACCTATAATTGATTGATAGGACTCTGGCCAGTCATCTACACGCGCCAGCTTTTACCCCCTCTGAGAAAATTCTCCTGAAGTCACCTAGATCATCATCCATGACTCAGGACCAAGTCCAAAAATAATTCAGAAACAAGGTTCAGGTTCACTCTGCATGCAAATTTTTTTAGCATATCCATTAATTTTCTCACCACGAAAGAAATGGGAACATAAGCAGCATTAGCTGCCTTTGAAAGAATAATAAATGAAAATGAGGGGTGGGGGGCTACCCAGAAGTCTCCCTTTTCTATTCAAAATCTAAAATGGAATAGCCTCTGACATACTTTAAAAGTCACTTTTTTCCCAAACATTCAGTTCTATTAAGGATTTTTTGCATTGTTACAGTGACATTAAATACATGTAACATTTTCTTTGGAGTTGTATTCACTTCTCAGCATCTTCAGGTTTTTGTTGTTGTTTTTAGAAATTTTATTTATTTGACAGAGAGATCACAAGTAGGCAGAGAAGCAGACGGAGGGTGGGGGTGGGCGGGAAGAAGGCTACCCGCAGCACAGGACCCTGGGATCATGACCTGAGCTGGAGGCAGAGGCTTAACCCACTGAGCCACTGAGTCTGGATATGAGGGTGTCCGTCTTCAGTTTTGAATAACGTACTGGAAAACTCTAAAAAGAGGAGCTGGTAAAAATGAAGAGAAACCATTTCTTGGTGCATACAAGTTGTAACAGGAGATTTGAGCGGGGAGTATTCTAGGATAAGGCACAGCTCAGTGATGGGCTTCAGTAGTCTTGTCACACTTCAGAAATGTAGCCACGATGATTTATCTTGGCATTTCCCCCCAAATGACACTGCTATGGCCTCATAAATGTACAGAGCCTTAGAGTTCCAGATGATCTTGCTATTCCCCAGTGAGAACAAAATTTGACACAATGCAGCCTCGCTGTGTAATTGAGGTATATTGAGTATGAGGACATCAGCCCAAAAGGAGGACTGCAGAGTGGAGGGGCAGTCTCGTTGCCTGAAAAATCCAAGGTTACTGAGGAGGCAGGAGGGATCTTCTCGCCTCAGAAACTTGTTTCTCATTTATTTCCAGCACATGTTCCATCCCCGCCGCTGTATTCTGCCACCATTCCATCTTGTTCTCAGTGTTTTCTCTTTCAAATGGTTTGTTAGGAGCTCCGCAGAATGTCCCTAAATATCACACCTTACAACAGACAGGGTCGTGAGAGTGCGGTGACAGCCTCCCTGAGGCAGTCTCCCTCAAACCCAGGTGCGTTACAATGCTCTCCTTTCACACTGTTTTTAAACCCCACCCACACAAACCCCCAGGTTTTAGCAGCTTACCTTGTGTGGTGGATAATTAAGAACAGGATTCTGTGATTGTTTGTGATGTTGGTGTTACCACCTTATTCTCTTATTAACAGAGATGCAGGTATCTTGTGATGGAGTAATCCCGGAGCATTCAGCTCAGTCCTTCAGACATAACATTATCTCTTTGAGTGACAGCACTTCCACCAGCTTCAAGAGGAAAAAAGCCTTTTAGAGAAAATTAGTGATTCCAAAGGCATTTGCATTTTTGACAGAGGTCCAAAGCGTGGTTAGGCAAGTATCATCTCCTCGAGAAAGAGGTTTCCCTATATCAATGCAAGGCAAGCATTGCCTCCATGCTGGAAACGAAGGCCTCGATGAACAGCAGGCTATTTCTTTGTGAGATGGGCCACATTTGTCACGAGGCTCCCGTAACCAAGTCCTGTAAGTCTCTCATATTTCCGCATACAGAAGTGAAAGACCCAAGGAAATTGTCACCGTGTCACTGAGGCAGTGGGGCCCTCAGCCCGTTTCCTCAGTTGCCCCACGGTTGTTCCTTGAATTTCTACTATGACAGGTTTGACGTAGTTACCTAGAAGTTACCCTGAAATAGTTACTCAGCATTTACTAGTAGTCATAGTTTTTATGACTTAAATACATAAAAAGTAAAATTCTAAAATTCTACATCATTTTATATGTTCACTTATGTGGGAAATAATAGTCAATTAATCAATTCAGGATAAATCATACTATCTCTTATCCCACTACAATCCTGTCCCTCTAGGCATGCCTGTGATAAATGTGACAGCTTTGATCCAATCTTGTGTGCTTTTTAAAAATGGAAATTGGACTGTCATTCTGCAAAGTATTATGAATGTGTCAACTAGGCATCTGCCTCAAATACCCTGTAAATACAATAGGTTCATAAACTTGATTCTTCTGAGCTATAATTTATCCTGGTTACTTACTGAATCTGCAAAGAACATATTTTTCAGCCTGTATTTTCTACAGTGGGCGTGCCCACTGGCTCTGTGGTGGGCATTTTCCATGACATCTGGGAGACTCTATGCAGTCCAGGCTCCTGAATGGTTCTGTTGGTGGGTCCTCTGGTTCCGTGCTTCTGCATGGAATTCTGACTGGACGATGTGAATTTCAGGTGACAGAGACCCTGATTCAGACTAACTGTATGTTCTCGGCTCCTGTGCTAACACATCATCAAGAAATAACCTCCGAATGTGTCCACAGCTCGGTGGATCTGGGAAATCACTTCTGCACAGTGCAAAGAAACCCCCCACACTGAAGGAAGAGAGCGCATTGCTCTAGGTTGGCACTCAAGGGGCGTGTCGGGAAAATGTGCAATGGACAGGGCAGCAGGAGCAGGACAAAGGTGCAGGGGGAGTGGATAACCTGCATGGGAAAAGCGGGGCACAGATGTTGCTCACATGGAAGTGGATGTCTCCATAGGCTGGCCTCCTGATTTTCAAAAGGAGGTTGAAATGCAGACTGTAGTGGCAGATCTGGTTCCTTCATTATCTCTTTGCTTCCTAATTTGTTTCTAACTTGTGTCAGGTACTTGTTCCTGCCAGCTAAATGTTTGGGAGTTCTTTTCCTTTTGCTTCTTTCCAACACACACACACACACACACACACACACACACACACACACACACATACACACTGTGAGAACAGTAAAAGCTTTCTGTTTCCTTGAAGCTAATAAATTAGAAAAAGTCATATATTATCTGTGCATATTGGCATCAAGTGAGGTTCGTTTGGGGACAGAATATAAATGACGAAACGGAGCAGCTTATATGGGGCTTAAACCCCAGTTTCTGACAGCACTTGAATCATGTAATGAATACAAGGTTATTCCATATTTTTTGCTTCTCCAGAATAAGTTGATTTTCTTAAATGCTGGTATAATTTAGTGTTTCTTTTCATACTTCTAGTAATTTTGAAGGAAAAGGCTGAAGTCTATAAAATACCAAGCTTACCAATTTCTTCTTATAACTAGGAGAGCTAGACTTAAAATTATTTTCTGCTCTGCCCGTATGTCTTCCAGTCTTTAGGGTCTACTATGCCATCTGGGGTCCACGGGTGAGCCTGGGGCCGAGGAGGGCAAGGACCCAAAATGGGCGAGGGCGGTTCCTGCCACAGTGCGTGGGAAAACACACGTGCTCTGTGAATATAGGAAAAAACAGGAACACGGGCAGGAGGGGCCCACCGGAAAGCCAAGTAGTAGGGAAATATGGTGTGGGCACGAACACGAGCCATATTTCATGAACAGCTGCTGCCAGGGATTTCTGCCTCTCTGGCCCTCATCTCAGTATTTACGAGGGAACCAGAACAAGGACCACACGAGCAGCAGTCTCTCCCAGGGGCACCGTTATGTCTTGCTTCTCTGAAAATAGGGAATACATTGGAAATACGTACAACTCCCAAAAAAGGGAAACATCCCCTAAGCTGCTTCTCCATTGAATTTGCCCAGAAGGGAAATGTGAAAAGAAGCCCACAAACTAATGTGTCAATGTGTTTTCGACAAAAGAAAGGATCACATGTAAAAGATAGGATGAACACCTAAGAGGGGGCGCTCAGTATGGATTCACAAGGGGCAAGCTGGCTTCTGCCAAGTGCCTCCCTCTCCCAGAGCAGAAGACAGGCGAGGGAACATGCCTCAGAATGGAAACTGCTGGGCCTTCGGGGCTGTCCCAGGCTGGAAGAGTTCCCTCAGGACCACTTGCAAAAAAGAACAGCTCCTCCACAGGATGGATGGAGCACAGAAGCCTGTGAAAACAGGCCGACTTCCAAGACACACAGACCCATCACTTGGACCTCTGAGCGCCCCCACGACACAGGCTGATTTCTCTGATTCTGTGAACACGTCAGCACTTCCATGAGGGGAGCCCTTGGCACTGCTTTGGAGGGAGCGTCTGTGCCGAGCTCCTTGCCAAGGAAGGAGACAGCTTTTCTTGCCAGAGACGGGAAAGGATGAGCAGCAGTGCTGAATTCCCCAGCCGAGGTGGGTGGGCCCCTGGGCTCCAGGCACTGGGGGCTGCTGTCTTCTCCCTCCTACCAAGCTGTCCTCTCCAAGGCTCAGAGTGCTTCTTTGATCAGGTCTACACAGTTTCCAGGTAGAGTCCCCGAAAACATGTTTATTTTGAGATAAGTCTGGCAATACTCCCAAAGATCTGTCTGGAGATCTGTTGTCTTAGTGGTGCAGCACTAAGCACTATATAAGGCTTTCCTTATAAAGGAGAGGCACCTCTATCTTCCCCAGAATGATCAGGCCCCACAATCCCTACCTCCCCAAAATGTCACTTTTGCCTCTAACACTTTATACAGAAATCTGGAGGCAGTGACAGAAAGAAACTTCTTTCAAAGGATTGGAGGAAAGGAGTGTCCCTGCTGTGGTGGGCTCTGAGATTGGCATCCCACCACTGCCATTGCCTGCTGAATGTCTTTTGACAAGTTCCCCAGGGTATTTGAGACCCTCGAGAGCTAATAGCACTGCCCCCACGAGGTCAGGTGGAGAAAATAAAGCTGTCAGTAAGAGGCAACCAGCAAACATGTGTGCTCTTGGTTCCCAGTTCACTCCAAGTCCAGACCAGTGCCGACAGAGGGCTCTGAAGCACCTCACCCCCCCGCCCGTGGCATGGCAGCTCCTGGGCCCATCCCCTCAGGTGCCATTTTGCCATCCTGATGGAGAGCTCCCGGCTGGTTCAATCGTCCTCCCTCTCAGGATTTCTGCCCGTCCTGCTACCTGGATATCAGCAAACAGCCCTGGAGCACCTGCCTTGTGTCAGGGGCCATGCTAGTACCCTGCGGGGACGGGGGGCGCACAGAGAGAAAGGACAGAGGTGTCTTCCCCCCTGGAGGTGGGTTGTGTAAGATTTTCAGGTTTATAATGTATTAGCTCACTTGTTGCTCCCCACCCCTACACTACCAGAGACGAGAAACACCCTAGGCAGTTAGGAGCCCGGCACACTCACAGGCCTGGGCTCTGACACTGGTCCCACATGCTGCCACCCTAGGTGCCCCCACCCTGCCCTCAACTCAAATCCACCGGCCTCCTTCCATTCTCAAATTGCCCTCCATTGCTGGGATTAAGAGGGCAATTAAACTGGTCCTCAAGCTCGGTACTGTTTTCTTTCGTGCCACACCGACACATGTCTAAACAAGGCGGAGCATTTCAGGCTTGCCAGTTTCCGCTCAAATAGGGTGTGCTCTTGTGACTGCACGCGGAGAGTGGGGACAGGTAGTGAACAGGTGTTGGGGGGGGCAATCTGAGAAGAGAGACTCCATTTCTTCGTCAAGTTGGCACCAGTGTTCATCCAATTATGGTCTCACGTCTGCAAGTGAAAGGAAATGGTCTTGCAGAGGATAAAAAAAAAAAAGTACATGCTGAGCGATTGGGTTGTAGTATTCAATCAAAAGGAGTTAATTAATGATGTCTCAAGCTGTGTGAAGCAGATACTAAACGAAAAGGTCACCCTTTCACCATCAAAAAATATGCTGCACTGAAATCTTTTCTTGGATGACTAACTTACCAAAAGTTAATATGGATTTCTCTGCATTTCGTTAAAATGAAACCAGGGGGCACCTGCTTCTCAAGTATCAAAATTGAGATGTTAGTTAGATTCCATATCACAAACAATTCTCAGACTTTTCAGTAATGAGGCTATTTGGCAAACGAGAGCCCACAGGATGGAAACTCATTGTTTTCCCTGGCACAGAGCGAGTTAGCATTTGCCACCGCGTTATTTGTCTCTGCGGTACAATTCCTCAGATGGCTCAGCGCCCCCATCAGGTAGGAAGCACCTGGACTCCGCCGTACCATGTGTCAGATCAGTGCCGCCCCTGGGCATGCAAGGAGGAACTGGAAAGGACTGCCCTTGAGTTTATACTCCACGAATCAAGACGCAGAGCAAACAGACGATCTCTGTATAGGGTAGCTAGTGGTGGGGGCCGTGTGGGAGTGGCCCTGACAAGGCAGGACCCCCCTGCTGAGGGCTGGGGACAGTGAGGAGGCCTGAGGACCTCTGTGCGGGGAATCCTGAGCGTCTGGGAACTGACAGGTAGACTCCTGGCATTGGAGACCCCTTGCAAGAGAGTTTGCTGCTCTAGGATCAAAAGGAGGAGTGAAAACCCTGCCCTTGGGAATAAAAGCTGGCGGCTGAATCCTGTCACAGACGAGGGGACTGAGTCTCACTATAGGGAGTTAGGGTTATTTGCCACTTCCCCTGCTTGTGAAATGACTTGTCCCATTGGGATCCGGGTGTGTTTGGCTATAAACTGGTTGAAGGCACCTTTGTGAAGGCAGCAAGGCAAGAGAAGCCAGGAGGGCTGAGTCCCACAGGCCAGCAGTCAAGGGGTGGGAGGAGCAAGCTGAGGACCGGAGGAGATGTGGAAGCCACTGAAGGAGGCGCAGCCTTGAGTTCCTGCGGCGGGGCCGGGGAAGAGAGAGCCGTGTGGGGGAGAAATGGAAGACTGCAGTGTCTAGCAGGGGGTGGATACAGTTTGGGTGCTTGCTGAGTAGGAGCCGCGAGGAGACGTTCAGTCAGTAGGGAAGAAGGCCAGCAGTGGGCTGTGGGGCTGGATGCCCGCCCATGAGGAGCGCTGCTTCTTGGTCTTCAGAGATGTGACAATGAGGACAGGCAGGAGGGGTGTCAAGGAGGCAGGCACCTGCTCACAGGGAAGGCAGGCCTGGAGTGCCAGGGACCGTGAGCTGGGGTGCGGATTTTCACTGAAGGAGCAAGGCTGAAGAGGGAAGGCCAATTGGCTCCGAAAAAGGTGATGAATTATAAAACCCAAAAATGGGGCCTCAGAGGAGGCTGGGCTTTTCTGTGACAATCAAGGACTCTCAGAAAATGACAATAGGAAATCTAGAAACTTCAAAGCTCTGTGTCCATCCTCCCCCTAGGGCCCACTCACCAGGGAGGAAAGAGAGGAGCCGAGTTCCTACAGGATCCTTGAGAATTTAGTGATTTGGGGGTGTATGGCCACACTTTTAGAGAAAGTGGCTTGAAATCTGAGTGGTTCCTGATCTGGCTTTGAAAGCCACCATTCTTTGCATTTGTAGTAAATGAAGTTAGATCCTACTTACCCGATACATGCATTTCTTCCCTCAGTCATTTATTCACCAACCCTGGAGACACAGAGTATCCTCTGTGTGCCAGACCAGTGTACCAGTACGCAACTCCGGTGTCCGGGCCAGTTGACCATGGAGCCAGGATGGGAGCTCAGGCCGCCCTCTCCAGCGGCACTCCCCGACCCAGGAAGGTGGTCTCTAATCTCCAGTCTCCTGCCTTCCTCCACCCTCAGGCTTGCAGTGGCTGGGGTCCTGCAGGCCACCCGGAACTGCACGGTTATCACAGCAGCACGAGAAGTAGTGTGGACTCTAGTCAACCCCCTGGACTGGGGCCCCACACATGGCCCAGATCTGACAGAAGCCATAACTCTGCACTCTTCCACATGGCACTGTCCAGTGGAAATATGCTAGCGGCCTGTGAGCACCAAGTTTTCTAGCAGCCAGCTTTAAAATAACAAAAGAAACAAGAAAAGTTCACTTGATTGGCACTTTATTTAACCCAATATGTACAACATATCATTTCACATGTAAATCAAGATTAAAAAGCATAAGGGCATATTTTACTTTTTTTTTTTTTTTGTAAAAGTAATCAAAATCCAGGGCACGTCATTCACTCACAGCACATCTCAGGTTGTACTAGCCACATCACACGTAGTCCAGGGCCACGTGTGGCCAGTGGCTGCTTTGTGGACAGTACACAGATCTAGAACATGCAGCATTCTTCATTCAGCTTCTGATTCTACGGATTGGCCCCCTGGGAAGTCCCAGACACTTCTGTGCTTCGTCTCCCACAATCCTATGAAATCAGTGCAGAACAAACAGGTTTGTGATGAGGAAAGGCAAAGATGAAGAACCGCAATCATAAAGCACTCTACAGATACAAATGTATGGGTTCTAAATAATAAAGTTATAAAGAAATGGAGCACGGGACAGCAAATCACCCCACTTGCTAGGAGTAGAGGTTACAGGTGCAAACCGGCAATGGGCAAAAGGCCTACTGGATACTGACCTCCTATTCAGGTGTGTTCCTGAATGCAGATGTTGTGCGGTTGTCTCGTCTCCTGGATGCTGTTCGGGTTCCTCTTGCTCTGGGTTTCTTTTTGTTTTGAGGAGCCTGGGGGGTAAAGAAATAGAAATGAGGAGGGACTGAATTAGTTCAGCCGGGTCAAATCAAGAGAAGATGAGGTAGCAAAGAAATGATCCCCCCCAAGCGGGTTAAGAACAAAGACCTGAAACCAGGGGATAGTGAGAAGAAACAATGTTGCCAAGTGCAAAGCCCATCCTGAGCCTTTCCATGCTTCCCCAGCAGAAGCCGCTACTGGGGCACAGGGCTGCGAGCAGAGTAACTCCTCGGGAAGTGATGGGTAAATTGAGGAAAGTCTGTCAGTGATTGTCACGGTATACAGTAAGCAAGAAAAAACATAACAGCATCCTGGGACTCATTGCCATTTTATTTTTTATTTGCTCCTCTTTAGAGCAGAGAACACAGTAGAATTGCTACCCCTTTCATTGAAGAGAAGGTTGCTTGTGAAATGGGTCTCTGTAGTTAGTGGGATTAAAAATAACTTGAGGCCCAGCCGTGCACCCTCTGGTTACCATTTATGACTCACTTGCTTCAGTTTTGTTGTGTGCGCCTTTGTGAAGAAACAACCATATTTTTAAAGAACATTTCCATAAAGGATTTTTTTCCCTTTGTGGAAGAGGAGCAGAAGCTGGGAGAATGAGAGGGGCAGAGAAGAAATCAGGGACCTACTTTCATGTTATTTGCAAATGAATTAAATTCTTTCCTCTCAAAATCCTTCAGATTTTGTTGAAGTCTGTGGGATGGGGACGCTGACTGTGCTCATACCATGTCCAAACTCTAGTCATTACACCCAAGAGGCAGGCCTGAGTCCCACAGCCTCCACAACTGGGCAGGTCTGGCTATCCCCGTGGACTTGGAGCAGAGGGCCTCTCTGTGCCCAGCTAGGGCTTCCCCTTCCAGAGCAGATGGCACTTGCCGTGGAGACTCCTGTCCCATCAGAGAATCCACTGGATTCCAGCAACTTGTTGCCTCTGCAAGAAAGGCATTGACTGACTATTTTTGGAGATGGAACTATTTATTTCCTCCTCTCTGAACGCTGCTGAATGGAAACGATCCAAGTACCAGACCAGTTTTCCTTGTACTCTGGTTAGGGCCTCCCCTCCCCTAGAGCTGGACACACAGCTGAACGTGCTGGCTGCAGGAACTAGTGAGTACTCCAGATCTCAAAGTGCCTGGGCCAAAATCAGTAAACACACCATAATACATTTTTTAAATTCATAAAACCCAAAAGAAACACCAAGTGAGAGAAAAATAATAGCCAAAAACTTGTTACAACCAAACTATTCTAGAAACAGCAAACCACTGAGGTAACAAGTATTACATGCTCAGTGTTTTCTGGAAGGGGAAAGACATCTTAAGTGTAGGGATAGCTTTCTTTATTGCCATTCACACATTGATGTTAGAGGCAAAGCCAGGATTACACATGCACTTCATTTTCTGACCCAAAAGGCATTTTGACTAATTAAAATATTAAAACCTCTATTAGGAGGGCTGTTTTCACAGGCTGAATTTTCTTGGCTGACTTTTAGGGTAGTGGGTAGGAACCACTTGCTGCAGTGAGCAGTGTAACTGGGAAGCATCCCATATCCCTCAGCTGTGTTAGGGGGATACTGGTGCTGAATGCTGGGCCTCGTGGATGAAGTACATAAGTCATCCAGTTAGGAAGACCCCTTCTGTCCTGTGTTCATGGTGGACATCTTTTTAAATCCAGAAGCCTCTGTTTACTCAAAGAGCCCCAAGACAAATGATCTGATTCTTTTCACTTGATAATAGTTTCTGAAGACAGCATATACTTTCATCACAGGCTTCTGCTTTTTAATTTATTAGCAAACATTTAGGGAGTATCTAATATGACGTGAGCTGTGCTAAGCTTGGTAAAAAGTTAAAGTCAGTGTGTTCGCATTTCATAAAAATGTATGCAGATTTTTAAATGGATATTTTCAAAAGCCTAATTTTATGCACAGAATTTAAAATGATGCAAATCACCCCACATTTTAAAAGTCTGTCAAGAGCCACATAATTTCAAAGCTGGCAGGCTGAATGTATTTTAGTGGCATGACTCGGTTCCTGCACATTGGCACCGGTGTGCCCGGGCAAGATGCCCTAGCCGGCGTCGGCAGTGGCCGCGGCTCCCACGCTCCCTTCCTCCCACTAGGATTTGGCAGATGACTTTGTGACCCCGACACTGTCATTCTGGGACCACTTGGGTGTGCAAGCTGAACATGGCCTGAAGCTCTTGAGTTTTAGTCTGTATTTTAGCTTTCATAGGTTTTAGGCATATTCAGCCACACTGGCTTTGGAAATCTTCTATGTCCAAACATTCCATTAGAAGTTAAAATATCTTTGTATCTTATGTTAAAAAGCAAAATTCAACTTTAAATCTTAAAGATCTCATTGGCTTTCTTCAATTATTCTTCAATTCTTCAATTGAACAACATCCTCTCTAGCAGATAGAAAGTGATGTAGGAAAGATGTTAGGGTTCGAAGTCGACAGCCAGGAAAGAATTCTTGAGATGTCTTTTGTGCAAAGGTGATTTTATTAAAGCACAGGGACAGGACCTATGGGCAGAAAGAGCTGCAATGGGATTGTGAGGAGTGGCCCATTATATACTTTCTGGTTAGGAGGGGGTTAGGGATAGTGTAAGCCTCTAAGGAATTTTGGAAGCAAGCTTTCCAGGACTATAAAGGGTCTAACTATTCTTGGGAAAAGGTCATTTGTTATCGTATAATAAAACCTTAGTCATGAGACCCTTCAGATGTGGACCATATGCTTGGGGGATGATTGCCAAAACTTATCTTGGGTGGATTTAGAGATAAAGGAAGTTTCAAAGGAATTTTTATACATGAATTTTATACATTTTTATACTTACAGGATCCTGGTTTGGCTGGGGGGGGTCATTTTTTGGGCTAGGATTGCCTTTTGCCCTTAGCATAGTATTAACGTTGAGGTAATTGAGTCCCTAGAGGAATGTCACCCTTCCTATTTCAAGGACTTGTCAGGGGGATCTAGGTAGTAAGGAAATTTAATAATTTTTCTTCTGGGGGGCGCCTGGGTGGCTCAGTGGGTTAAAGGCTCTGCCTTCAGCTCAGGTCATGATCGCAGGGTCCTGGGATCGAGCCCCACATCAGGCTCTCTGCTCAGCAGGGAACCTGCTTCCTCCTCTCTCTCTGCCTGCCTCTCTGCCTACTTGTGATCTCTGTCAAATAAATAAATAAAATCTTTAAAAAATAATAATAATTTTTCTTCTGCCTTTGTTTCCCATATCAGAGAGGAGTTCCAAGGAACTGTACAAAATAGATTTGTCAGGCTGAAGGGGGCAAGGACAAGCAAAGAATGGGTTGTTTTGGGTAAGGTCACCTTTGTTTGGGGAATGACAGGGATCCATCAATCAGATTATCTCACAAATGCTCACCAGGAAATTCCAGACTGACTGGCTGGGATTACAATGTTCCTGGGAGAGGCTGAAACTGCAGCTAGGCCTGGTGTTAAGTCTGGGTTTGCTGGTGTGGGGCTGAGCACATATGACTCCATTTTGAGCTTGTCTCTTTTATAATATTTGTGACAGTAATGTAAACCCTAACATGTATTGAACACTTATCATGTCGCAGGAGCTGTTGTAATGCTGACAATTTGGTGGGATGTAAGTATTATTATTATTAAACCCCTTCAAACACCTTGATATATGGGGGCTAAGTCACCTAGCAACTGTGTGGGCACTGGGACTCATGAGTAGGCGAGCTGGTGTGGACCCTACCCTTCCCCCATCGCCACAGTCCTCTGACACAAGACCCATCCTAGCATTCTCTAAGCCAGACATGAAGATCTCACCCCAAAATCATCAGCTTTGGAAGAAGTTGGACCTGGTATGATACAAAAAAAGGCAAGAAAAACCACCACAAAATGCTCTCCAAAATCTATTCCCTCTTTCCTGTTATTGCTGGAAAATTAGTCTTCCACGGTGTTAATTTTGAAAAATGGATCATCCCTCCACAGAATCAGTCCGGACCTCAAGGAACTTACAGTCAAATTTAGAGTAGCCCTTACCCTTTAATGGATGGTTAGGATGTGCTGGGGACCACACTATGCCCTCATTTGCATTCTCTTTCCCCCTCCCACCAGCTCTAGGTGGTACATGTTCTTGACTCCAGTCCTGCCTTCGAGTTGGCAGACTGGTTATTCCAAATTCCTGCTCTCGAACTCCCTCACTAACCTAACTTCACGTCTTTTTGAGCCTGAATACTCACATTTCCGTCCTCCCATCTCGTTTTATAGAGTTAATAATAGTGTAAATACTATTTGTGCTCAGGATGTAACTAGTTCTGGCTGTCATTCCCCAAAATATGAGGTTGTAGGTAAACAGACAATAGCCCTTATACCCATGAGAACTCAAAACCAGTCAGGGAACTGGTGACCCAGCGCACTGGCAGCAGACCTTTCCTGCTTGCCATGGGAGGACTCACTTTGTCATATAGAACCTATTCTCCATTAAGTTCTGTCCATCCTTCGAGAAACTTGGCTTTCACCTCCCTTCAAGCAGATAGTTCGATTTAAATAGGAACACAGTTAACTGAATTCAAAAGCCAGAGACAGCATAAAGCCTCGTGTGTTCAAGTATGCAACACACAGCTCAAGGTCCCCACCTGTAGTTAGAACCTGAAGGCCACCTTGTTCACTGAACTGACCCACGGGCCCCATCCTCTAGGGCCTGGAATCCTGAGAAGCGGGGTACTGAGGAACCCCAGTGCTGTTCGTTGCTGGTATAAGCACACCTTAGACAAATTTCCAAGTGGACCCCTTGGCACTCAAGGAAGTTTGCTTTCAGAATTACAGTGTGGGAAATGTTCTCACTGGGGGCACAGTGGTTCTTTGACATTTTTAATGCCTTTGGCCTTTATTTGTGCATCACAGAAATCTATTCACTGTCCCTTCACATCTCTGTACTTCTAAAACATAAGACTCGTTAACGGTGTCCTTTTAGAGTCCTATACAGTTTGGAAACAACACATGATTGTTTTACCCAGGATGTGGGTTTGAGATACAGATGTGATTTTTTTTTTTTTAAGTCCATGTTATTTCAGCAAAAAATAACCAAAAAGTGATTCATTTTCAGAATAAAGCCAGGCTTTGGCTCAGGTCTGAATCCCTTTTTGCCCTGAATCCTCATTGCCCAGGAGAGCCCTGGGTGGTCTTGACTCTGTGGCCTTGACCTCAGACACTCAGGGACGCTTCTGCCCCCTTGGTCTTCAGGGCTGGTTTTGTACATGCTCCTTGTCCAACCTGACACCTTCATTAAGTAACAGTCACATTTGTAAACATGCTGGCTTTTCCGAGAAGATGTGAAGTTCTGCTTCCAAACGGGCAGCCCTGCATACTGTTGGCTGATCTACACGGAGGGAGATAACCTATTTACATACTAAAAAGGTCAGTGTTGGACAATCAGAATTTAGAGATGAATTTACTGCTGCTTGCAACTGGAGCATAAGAATTTGGGAGAAGGCCGCAATTTTGCTGTCTCTCTATCTGTGTAGACAGCAAGCATCAGGAAATACGCAGGATGCCTGTGCCCAGCGCTCAGGGTGTGATGAATGGGCTTTGTCCTGATTATGAGAGCGTGTGTGACCGTGCGACCATGCCAGATGCAGGTCAGCCTCACCGACAGAAAACTATACAGAAATATTGGCATAATAGCTTTTCAGACTCTGTTAGTAAAACACAAACCATCATAATAGACTTTAAATTATATGGCTATTGCTTCCTTAACTTGTCATTTGCACTGGGAAAGCTAGGCTTCTAGAAGGCTCAAAAATTTTTTTATGGTCTTTTCTTCTCCAAGTATTTTAGAATAGCAATGCTTTATTTTGTTCATGTGTGTTGAAAGCATCTTAAAAAAATGACAGTACAAAGGCATGAGTTGGGTTTTCTCTGAAATCTTTGTAATGTTTTTCTTCCTTATCCATTTATACATTCAAAGCAAAATAACTAGGGAATTGAATTGAGATCTCTGGCTCCATCTCAATGTTGGGATATAACTTAAGAGTCAAGTCACTCTGGAAGGTGGAAAACCAATTCTGTAAGCCTGGGGACAAGGCAGAGGCAGGAGGGAGGCCTTACCCCTTAGTGAGAGCAGTCAGTCCTGAGCCAGCAAGCAGCCACTGCTCTCCGGGTCTTCGAACCAGAGCTCATTCAGAGCTGCAGAGCTCTTGCTCTGAAAAGAGTGTCCATTTAAGAGTTCCAGTGTCGGCACAGTCACATCTCAGCTGCAGCTGCTTCCTGCAAGTCCCAAGAGGTCATCATGTCTCGGTGGGAGCTAGCTCAGCAGCTGACACCCACATTCCCACAGAGACCCTGTGTTGCATTCCATGTCAGTGTCCCCCAGATGACCTGTGAAGCCAGATGTGGACCTGAGCTCAATGTGTCTTTGGAGACATATGAAGCAGCTTTGAGGAAGTTGTTCTTTGTGTCCATTCATGTCCCAGATGGGCCAATCTGCTTAACAGCTA
>RCUC01158969.1:0-50233 GCA_003697995.1 Taxidea taxus jeffersonii
TAGTTAAGACTCTGCTTTATGGTTTGCCTCTCTCTTTTCCTCCCCATATTCATCTGTTTTGTTTCTTAAAATCCACATAAGAATGAAATAATATGGTATTTGTCTTTCTCTGACTTATTTTGCTTAGCATAATATATTCTACCTCCATCCACATTGTTGCAAATGGCAAGATTCCATTATTCATAATACTCCTGTATGTGTGTGTATTTGTGTGTGTGTTTGCGCTCATGCCACAATTTCTTTATCCACTCATCAGTTGACACTTGGACTATTTCCCACAACTTGACTGTTGTTGATAATCTTGCTATAAACATCAGGGTGCATGTGTCCCTTTAAATCAGTATTTTCATATCCTTTGGATAAATACCTAGTAACGCAATTCCTGGACTGTAGAGTAGTTCTATTTTTAACTTTTTGAGGAAGCTCTGTACTGTTTTCCAGAGTGGCTGAACCAGTTTGCATTCCCACCAACAGTGTAAAATGGTTTCCCTTTTTCTACTTCTTCACCAACATGTGTTCTTTCCTGTGTTGTTAATTTTAGTCATTCTGACAGGTGTGAAGTGCTAGCTCATTATGGTTTTGATTTCTATTTCCCTGATGATGAGTGATATTGAACATCTTTTCATGTGTCTGCTAGCCACTGGATGTATTCTTTGGAAAAATGTCTATCCATGTCTTCTGCCCATTTCTTAATGGGATTATTTATTTTGGGGGTGTTGAATTTGATATGTTCTTTATAAATTTTGGACACCAACCCTTTATCAGGTATGTCATTCACAAATATCTTCTCCCATTCCATAGGATGCCTTTTAGTTTTCCTGATTGTTTCCTTTGCTGTGCAGAAGTTTTCTATCTTGATGAAGTCCCAACAGTTCATTTTTGCTTTTGTTTCCCTTGCCTTGAAGTTGCTGTAGCCAAGGTCAAAGAGGTTGCCTGTGTTCTCCTCTAGGATTTTGATGGTTTCCTGTCTTACATTTAGGGCTTTCATCCATTTGGAATTTATTTTTGTGTATGGTGTGGTCCAGCTTTCCCAACACTGCTTGTTGAAGAGACATATTTTCAATTGGATATTCTTTCCTGCTTCATTGAAGATTTGTTGATGATACAATCAAGGGCCCATTTCTGGATTCTCTATTCTGTTCCATTGATCGATGTGTCTGTTTTTGTGCCAGTACCATACTGTCTTGATGACTATAGGTTTGTAATATAATGGTTTTATTTTTCTCTTTCAAAATTGCTTTGGCTATTAGGGGTCTTTTACGGTTCTATTTTAGGACATTTTTTTCTAGCTTTGTAAAAAATGCTGGTGGTATTTTCATAGGGATTATATTAAATGCATAGATTGCTCTGGGTAGTATAGGCTTTTTTTTTTTTTTTTTTTTTTAGTATAGACATTTTTAACCATACTTGTTTTTCCAATCCATAAGCATGGAATGTCTTCCCATTTCTTTGTGTTATCTTCAATTTCTTTCATAAGTTTTCTATAGTTTTAGAATACAGATCTTTTACCTCTTTGGTTAGGTTTATTCCCAGCTATCTTATGGTTTTTGGTACAATTATAAATGAGATCAATTCTTTGATTTTTCTTTCTGCTGCTTCATTACTGTGTATAGAAATGAAACAGAATTCTGCACACTGATTTTGTATCCTGTGAATTCACTGAATTTGTCTATCAGTTCTATCAATTTTTTGGTGGAGTCTCTTGAGTTTTCTACACAGGGTATCACATCATCTGCAAATAGTTAAAAGTTTGACTTCTTCCTTGGTGATTTCAATGCCTTATATTTCTTTTTGCTGCCTGATGGCTGAGGCTAGGATTTTTAACATGATGGTAAATAACAGTGGTTAGAATAGACTTCCCTGTATTGTTAGCAACCATAGAAGAAAAGCTCTCAGTTCTTCTCCATTCAGGATTCTACTAGCTGTGCAGCTTCTGAATATGGCCTTTGTGATGTTGAGGTATATTCCCTCTATCCCTACTTTGTTGAGGGTTTTTATTAAGAATGGGGGGTGCCTGGGTGGCTCAGTGGGTTAAATCCTCTGCCTTTGGCTCAGGTCGTGATCCCAGGGTCATGGGATCAAGCCCCGCATCGGGCTCTCTGCTCAGCAGGGAGCCTGCTTCTCCTCTCTCTCTGCCTGCCTCTCTGCCTACTTGTGATCTCTGTCAAATAAATAAATAAAATCTTTAAAAAAAAAAAAAAAGAATGAATGCTGTACTTTGTCAAATGCTTTTTCTTCATTTTGTGAAAGGATCGTAGGGTTCCTATCCTTTCTTTTATTAATGAGGTGTACCGCACTGATTGATTTGTGAATACTGAACCACCCCTACAGCCCAGGAATAAATTCCACTTGATTGTGGTGAACAATTCTTTTAGTGTACTGTTGAATTTGATTTGCTAGTATTTTGTTGAGAATTTTTGTATCGATCTTTATCAGGGATACTGGTAATTCTTTTAGTGGGGTCTTTGTCTGGTTTTGGAATTAAGGTAATTCTGACCTCATAGAATGAGTTTGGAAATTTTCCTTCCATTTCTTTCTTTCTTTTCTTTTCTTTTTTTTTTTTTTTTAACAGTTTGAGAAGAATAGGTATTAACTCTTCTTTAAATGTTTAGGGGGCACTTGGGTGGCTCAGTGGGTTAAGCCTCTGCCTTTGGATCAGGTCGTGATCCCAGGGTCCTGGGATCAAGCCCCACATCTGGCTCTCTGCTCAGCCGGGAGCCTGCTTCCTCCTCTCTCTCTGCCTGCCTCTCTGACCACTTGTGATCTCTGTCTGTCAAATTAAAAAAAAAAAATCTTTAAATGTTTGACAGAATTCCTCTGAGAAGCCATCTGGCCCTGGACTTTTGTTTACTGGGAGATTTTTTATTACTGATTCAATTTCTTTGTGGTTATTGGTTGTTCAAATTTTCAATTTCTTCCTGTTTCAGTTCTGGTAGTCTATATGTTTCTAGGAAGTTATCCATTTCTCCCAGATTACCCAATTTGCTGGCAAATTTTTCATAATATTATTTTATAATTTTATTTTTTTTTTTTTTTGGTGTTGGTTGTGGTTTCTCCTCTCTCATTCACAATTTTATTTATTTAGGTCCTTTCTCTTTTCTTTTTGATAAGTCTAGTTAGGGTTTTTGTTTTTTTGTTTTGTTTGGTTTGGTTTGGTTAGGGTTTATTTTAAATCATTATTATTCTTTCAAAGAACTGGTTCCTGGTTTCACTGATCTACTGTTCTTTGTTTCTACATAATTTATTTCTGTTCCAAATTTTATTATTTCCCCTTTTCTGCTAGCTTTGGGCTTCATTTGTTATTCTTCTTCTAGCTTCTATAGGTGTAAGGTTGGGTTGTGTATGTGAGACTCTTATTGTTTTTTGAGGTAGGCCTTATTGCCATATACTTCCCTCTTAGGACTGCCTTTGCTGCACCCCAAAGGTTCTGGACCATCATATTTTTGTTTCCATGTTTTGTTTTGTTTTTAATTTCTTCAGTTTCCTGGTTAATTCCTTCATTCTTTAGAAGGATGTTCTTTAACCTCTATTTGTGGACTTTCCAATTTTTTTTCTTGTGGTTGACTTCAAGTTTCATTGCATCGTGGTCAGAAATGCAATGTGGAATGATCTCAGCCTTTTTGTACTGGTTGAGAACTTATTTGTGACCCAGTATCTGATCTATTCTGGAGAATGTCCTATGTGGACTCGAAAAGAATGTCTAGTCTTCTGATTTAGAATGAAATGTTCTGAGTGTCATTCAAAGCCATTGTTTCCTTGTTGATCTGCTGCTTAGATGATCTGTCCATTGCTGTGAGTGTGGTGATAAAGTCCCCTACTATTACTGTATTACTATCAATGAGTTTATGTTTGTTATTAGTTGTTTTATGTATTTGGGTGCTCCCAAGTTGGGGCCATAAATATTTACAATTGTTAGGTATTATTGGATAGACCCTATTATTATGATATAGTGCCCTTCTTCATCTCTTGTTAGAGTCTTTGGCTTAAAATCCAGGTTTTCTGATATAAGTATGGCTACTTCAGCTTTCTTTTGATGTCCATTAACATGATAAATGGTTCTTCATCCCCTCACTTTCAATCTGCAGGTGTCTGTAGAGTCTCTTGTAGGCAACATATAGATGGGTCTTGTTTTTGTTGTTGTTGTTGTTTTGGTTTTGTTTTATCCATTCTGACACCTTATGTCTTTTGATTGGAGCATTAAGTCTGTTTACATTGAGAGTGATTATTGATAGATATGAATTTAGTGCAATTGTATTACTTGTTACATCATTGTTTCTGGAGATTTTCTGTTTCTTTCTCGTCTTTGTTATTTTGTTTCTTCTTTCCCACTCAAAGAGTTTTCTTGTGGGTGGTTTGGTGGTCACAAATTCCTTTGCCTGGGACATACTTTATCCCTCCTTCTGTTCTGATTGACAGCCTTGCTGGATAGTGTATTTTTGGCTGCAGATTTTCCCCATTCAGCATATAGAATATATCAGGTCTTCCGACCTGTCAAGTTGCTGTGGAGAGGTCTTTTGCTATCCTGTGTTCTCTTATAAACTACAGACTTCTTTTCTCTTGCTGTTTTCAGGATTTTTTTCCTTATCACTGTATTTTGCAAATTTTGCCACAAATACCTCTTGGTGTTAGCCTAACTTTTGTTGATTTTGATAGGAGTTTTCTGTGTCTCCTGGATTTGGATGTCTGTCTCCTTCCCCAGATTAGGGAAGTTTTCAGCTATAGTCTCCTCAAATAAACTTTCTGCCTCAAAAACAACAACAACAACAACAACAACAAAACAACAATCTTCTGCCTCTTTCTCCCCCCTTCTTCTGGGACTCCTATGATGAGAATGTTGTTATGCTTTATGGAATCACTGAGTAACGTAAGTCTACATTTGTGATCTAATATCTTTCTTTCCCTCTTCTTTTCAGCTTCATTTTTTCCATGATTTTATCTTCTAATCACCTAATTGTTCTTCTGCTTCCATCTTTGTGGTCAATACATCCAGTTGGTTTCACATCTTGGTTATTTTTTATTTCAGCCTAAATAGATTCACATCTTTTATCTCTGTCATAAGGAACCCTTTTTTTCTATGGTCTTTTCTATGGTTTCCTCAAGCCCAGCTAGTATCCTTATGATTGCTGTTTTAAATTCTGGGTCAGTTATATTACTTATATCTGTTTCAATTAGATCCCTGACTGTGACCTTTCCTTGTTTTTTTTTGGGGGGGGGGGATGAATTCCTCCATCTTGGCATTTTTGTCTAGGTCTCTGTCTTCTTCTCTGTGTTAGAAAAACCTATTATGTTTCCTCCTCCCAAGAGTAATGGTTTTATTAAGAGGCCATTTACTGTCCAGGGCCTGGTGCTTCAGGAAGCGTTCTCTGGTGTATGCTGTGTGCACTCTGCTGCTGTGTTTTGGCTGCTCTTTCCCTCATGTCAGTCCTCTGCAGAGTTTCCTCCTTGCCTGCAGTGAGGAGTGTCTGGACCTTGGCCAGAATGTGGTGAGTTTTAACTAGGTGTGCTCTGGTCTGCTTGTTAAAAGAAACTTGATGCTATTTGCACTAGAGCTGAAGCTGCAGCACTCTATGGTCAGTAGAATTGGTGTGTTAAGGGGGGCGGTTATCCTTGTCTACTGGGGGAGGGGCCCACTGCTCTTCTTCTCAGGCAACTTGCCTTAGTAAAGAAACATCTGCAGTGTGCAGGGGCAGGGCAGGGCTTGATGTAAGGGGTTTAGGCCACTGTTGTTGGCGCTGTGCTGGTTACTGAAGTTATGTTGAGGGGTAGGGGAGGAAATTGACAGCAGCCCTCTCTCTCATCCCCAGAGAGGGGAAGTTCACACCTGCCACTGTTTGGAAAGCCCTCCCAGAAGAAAAACTTCTCTTTGTGTGTCCTAGGTGTCTCTCTGATCCCTGCATTCGCTCTATCTGTGTCCAAGCCATCTGCCCATCCCATAGTCCAGTGTACCTGTGTTCTATTCCAGGCAGTCTGGCTGAGTTGTAAAACTCCAAAATTTAGGGACCCAGTGTGGCACAGACCCCTGCTGGTCCTCTATGGGAGGGTCTCACTTAGATGGTGCTGGTGCAAATTTGTTCCAAAAGGGCAGTTACACCAACATGCAGGAGCTTGGAGTTTGGAGTAAAGCACAGCAAAGAACAGGTGTCTAGATTAGCTACCCCAAGCAGGTATCTCTGTACCTATGCAGAAGGAGGCAAAGTATAATGGTGCCAGCTGGCTCTTCTATCCTCAGAGAAGCAATGCCACCTCTCCCAGGTACTCTCTAAGAAGGGGAAACTGTCTCTCTCAGTGCATCCCAGGGAATCCTCAGATCATGCTGTCTGTTCCTGGGCTTCTGCCCTCCTTCTCTACAGGAGCACTGGAGCACCGACTAGGCTCAACACCAGCCATGGTGGGGGACTCTAAAACTTTGAGCTCTGCTGGTTATAAAAACACACAATATTCACCCCTCATTTCCCCAGTAATGACTTTGGGAAAGTGTTTTCCTTGTGTAATCCCCTGTGTGCTCCTCTCTTGCCTTTCTCTTATCCTCAGGGCTCCCTTTCCTCTCAGCACCCATAATTCTTTTCTCCCCCAAATCATATCTCTGCACCTCCTACCTTCCACAATGTGGCCTGTTCTCTCCCTCTAGTTGTGTAGTTTGTTCTGTCAGTCCTCAGATCAATTTCTTGGGTTTTTAGAATGATTTGATATTTATCTAGCTGTGTTTGGGGGACAGGACAAGGCTAGGGTCCTCCTACTACCCCACCATCTTCCTGTTTTTCTTCAACAACAAAACATTTTTAAAAGTATGTGCAATGGTAGTTCTAGCACTTCCTAAAATCCCCCCTGTGGTGCTGAAGCTAGCATTTGTGGCAGTTATATAAAGCTTTGATTGTTCTATAATTCTATAATTGTTCTATAAATTCCAAAGCTTGTTATGCCACAGCTATGAAACTTTGGGCACAGTATTTAATGGAGGCTTTATTCTTACCTGTCTGATGCCAGGCTGCTGCATTCTTAGAGAATAACATTTAAAAGGAAATGGGCTTTGTGCAAAAGAGTTTGTCATACAAGTCAATTTCTATTTATGCAACATGCAGCAGTGTTTAAGGAAATCCCAGTCATTTGAGAGTAGGGTCAACTGGGATCCCATTACTTGGCACTCCATTATACTGGGTGCACCTGTAATTTTTAAGTTTTGAAATTTGTTAATGTCTTGAAGAGAGCATGACATGTAACAGTATGTATATGGCTTGTTATATTCCTATATAACTTAAAACTGAAACAGGCTAAACAACAAAGGTTGATACAGGGAAGAAGACACCAAGATTTGAAATCTGTATCAAGTTTAGTCACCACAACCACCCCGCTCCCCTCCCCGCACCAGCCCCCAACAAGGTAGCTGCAAAACCCAATTTCCATCTCTTCTGAGGCTGATACCTCGTGGACTGAAGTGCAAGGACTTACATACGCTAGTCCCTAAGTGAGGCAATCTGAACCCACAAATCTGACTGCTTACTCTTTGGAACCAGTCTACTCAGTTTCCAATACTAGCTCTGTCACTGTATGACTGTGTGATCTTGAGAAAGTTATCTCATCTCCTCCTGTCTCAGTTTCCTTAGCTGTCTCATGTGTCAGGCAGGTGACAATACCTTATAAGATCATTTTAAGAATTCAAAGAGGTCATCTATAGAATCAAACAGAATAGCATCTGCCACAAAGCAAAGCACTCAATATATGTTCAGTATCACCAGTCTTACTCTAAGAAAAACAGGGAGCCATCTAAGAGTGAGATGTGAAGCTTTGAAGTGACCATGATTTGTAGGTAAAAGGTGTTTCTGTCGATAGAGGTGCATGCTGATCATACAATGTGTGGAGAGCATAAGAGCATGATTACAGTAAGGGCCAAGGAACAACAGAAAACTGACTTCCACTAGATATGTGGTTCCTATCATTTCATGGAAGGCAGGCCCAGAACTAAGACCCAACAGAGTATAAGCGCAAGGAGGCCAACAAATCCTCTAAAAATAAAGAATGCCAAAATCCATCATTTCTAAAGAGTTCCAAATATGAAATTAGGAGATAAAAGGGCTATTAAGTTCACTTCTCTGTGTAAATTTGTCTTGCATTAAATATGAACAAAAACATCTTAAAGACTCATGGAGACTGTGCAAAGATCTGGTAGAGCTGGGAAGCAGCATGTTTATGGGGATAGGAGAGTCCTAAGGAAAGTCTACAATAGCAGTGATCAATAAAACTCCCTGCAATTATATAAATGCTCTATATGTGGACTCTCCAGTGGGATAGCCACGAGCCACATGTGACTATAATGTGACTTAAGCATAAGAAGAACTACATTTTAACTTCATTTAATTAAAGGTTTAATAATCCTGGGGCACCTGGGTGGCTTAGTTGGTTAAGCAGCTGCCTTTGGCTCAGGTCATGATCCCAGGGTCCTAGGACTGAGCCCTGTGTTGGGCTCCCTGCTCAGCGAGAAGCCTGCTTCTCCCTCTCCTTCTGCCCCTCCCCCTGCTCTTGTGCACTCACTCTCTCTCAAATAAATAAAATCTTTTAAAAATATTTAATAGTCCTGGGGTGCTTGGGTGGCTCAGTGGGTTAAAACTTCTGCCTTTAGCTCAGGTTGTAATCCCAGGGTCCTGCAGTCGAGCCCCACATCGGGCTCTCTGCTTTGGCAAGGAGCCTGCTTCCCTCTCTCTCTCTGCCTGGCCCTCTGCCTA
This sequence comes from Taxidea taxus jeffersonii, assembly GCA_003697995.1. Classification (NCBI taxonomy): domain Eukaryota; kingdom Metazoa; phylum Chordata; class Mammalia; order Carnivora; family Mustelidae; genus Taxidea; species Taxidea taxus. The sequence goes on from RCUC01158969.1 coordinate 8,718, forward strand.
TATGTGAACTCTGTCAAATAAATAAAAAAATCTTTAAAAAAAAAAAGATTAAAAAATATGTAATAGTCCTATGTGGCTAGAGGATACCATATGAGGCAGTGGAAGTCTAATAAAGGACTATGATACCTCCACACCTAAGCAAACTAGTATATTTCAATGCTTTCTAGTTGTATGACTTTGTCAGTCATTGGCATTCCTACAAATGATAAGAGGCTTAGAATGCATATTTTCTTTAAGAATAGGAGCAGGTATTTTCTTTAACAGCATGTAGGATAGAATATCAGAGAATAAGGTGTTGTTACAAACCTTCTCTCTAGAGTTTTAAGCACTGATGGTTGCTCTTTCCTTTTAGGGTCTCCATTACTCAAACACCAGGCCCAATAAAAAAGAGGGGTTGGTGAACAATTTTGAAAAATGTCTGAGTTATTGTCTCAAATTATCCAGAATCAGTGTGCTCATTAAATTCATAAAAATACCATCTTTCACTGGATTCCATAGTTAAGAAATAACACAATAAATGTGGTAAAATAATGACTTGTTACTTATTTTTCAGATACAGTACACTTCAGTTACTACAGTGTGATCATTCCTGCTCTTGAAGAATCTCAGAAGATAAACAACTAATACACTTAGAAGTGAATGCACAAGTTGAATTTCTGGCAAAAAGAACCATAATCAGGTATCCAACACTTCAGGAAGAAAATGTGTATTTCTGAAATATTTAAAATACTCAATGAGGAAGTCAAGCTTTCCAAACAATTCTTACACTTAAAATGTAGTGTCAAGTCTCAATAAAGGTATCAAATGACAGTTGATTCTCTACCCCCAGCTTGAGAAGGAGCAAGTTCTTTTCTCTTGCCTTTGAGCTCTCTCTTTCCTGAAATGTTCTGGACTAGACCCCATCAGAGGGAAAATAAAAAGCCTTCATTTTATTTTAGCCATTATTATCCTTGTCACTAATTCCTAATGTATACAGAATAAGATCATGTTCTATTCACTACTGATTTGAGTTGAATGTTGGTTTCAAACTATGTATGTGGTAAGGGGATCTAAGTCATTTCTCCTTTTATAACTGACAGAATTTTCTTTCTTCCCACCACTAACAATGGTTTCTTTTTTTGTTTTTTTTTGAATACTTACTACTTGTCATACACTATTCTGAGTGCTTTATACAATAAATTCATGAAATCCTCAAAAGTAACCCTATGGAAGAGCTAACATAATTGTCCTTGATTTGCATACAAAGTCTTAATCACCAAGAATTTAAACAATTGTCTCTAAGTCAAAGGGCTACTAAACACTAGATACTGGCATGAGCCCCAGGATTTGTGAGTCAATAAATAGCTCATCCTCTTAACTGCTAATGCCAAATGGTTAAGGTATGACTAGCATGGTATTATCCATGTGGAGAAGTAGATCCAGCTAAAATGCAGACCAATTCTGTTGTTTTTTTCCATCTTCCAAAGCCAAGTTTTCAATACCTATGCATCTCGGAATTCATTTTTAATGTATTTCACTCTTTTTTTATTTGTATATTCATGAACTTCTCATTTTTCTTATATGAAAACTGCTGTTTGAGATCTCCTGACTACTCGCTTGGATTTTGTTGGCATTATCATTGTCAGCATCCAAGCTAATACATATTAACAACTTTCTGTATATTAGATCGTCACTCAAAATTTTACAACACTTACCTCATTCAATATTATTTTGATGGGTACAATGATTATCCTGATTTTGCAAATGAGGAAAGTGGGAGCTCAGAGTACTTACATACCTTTTCCAAGTTGTCACAGTTACCAAGGAATTAACCTGGGTCTGCTTTATTCTACTAATTTTACAAAGAAATTGTACACATATAGCCCTGGTTATAATTTTGCCTGTGGACGAAGCTGATCATTCTATCCAATTGTGGTTTTCAACCTGCAAATATGCAATTTCCTGCTTAAGTCATAATAAATATGCAGTTATTAAGAACATGAGGGGCACCTGGGTGGCTCAGTGGGTTAAAGCCTCTGCCTTCAGCTCAGGTCATGATCTCAGGGTCCTGGGATCGAGCCCCGCATCAGGCTCTCTACTCAGCGGGAAGCCTGCTTCCTCCTCCTCTCTCTCTGCCTGCCTCTCTGCCTGCTTGTGATCTCTGTCTCTCAAATAAATAAAAATCTTAAAAAAAAAAAAAAGAACATGAAACTTTCTCTCTCTGCCTCAGAATGCATTTATTGCATTTTTCCTCTAGGCAAGTAAGAAAAACATGCATTTAAATCTCCCACTGATAAACGATGCTCAGAACTGCACTGATTCCTTGCTTTACCTGTGTCCTCACATAAACTGCTGCAGTTAAATGGTGAGCAGGGCAAGTAGCAGCAGAATATGGACTGGCAGTGAATAAAGAGAAAAAAATAAGAGATATAGTCTTATAATAGTCTTTGCCAGTGATGGAAACTGCAAAGGCTAAATAGGAATTTAGACTCCCTTTTACCTCCCAGTGAACAAATGCATAACTTTTAAGATTATTCCTTTACATCTTAAATCTTGGAATCTTGGTATCATTAAGTGACTCAGTGCAATAGTCCTTCAAGAGAAATTATGCCCCATCTAAGAAATAGTGACAAATACCAGATATAGTACTCTCAGTCTAGTCAAACCACTGCCTTAGAAAGCAATAACATTTCCTGCTTTGATTCACACTGTGTTTCTCTGCATCACACACTAGTAGACTGTTTATCTTATTCAATGGCAGCTCAATATAAGACTGAGAGCTATAAAGAATTTATTCTATACTGCCTCCCCAAATTCTTTTCTGGTAAAACTGTTAGAGCCTTGTTTTATTTAACTTTAGGACTCCTCCTCTGCCTTACTGCTCATTTCTCTTATCTGATGATTGTTTTATTTCTCCCACACTCTGAGAAGAAGAATTTCCAAGATGACGACCACTGGGTAGAAAGTCCTTCATACTAATTTCCAAGATGGAAAAGTCTTAATGACCATCCCCTAGATTCCTATAAAATTTTAATCTATGCATAAGAAGTATACATTCTCTTTTGGTAGATATTGTTTGCCCTGATGAGAGCCATTTTCCTTTATCTTCCCTCCTTTCTGGCAGAAATCAATTTCCACCTTAGAGACTGAAATTTTGGTCCCTTCTTTACAATCCTTTTCTGCAGTTAAGAACCATTAGGCATTAAAATCCTGGGCAATTAAACATACAAATGTCTGTTGAGAGCCTGTGTGAAAGATTTTCTTCTCTAATAAAAATAGCTCCAAGTATTCCACCTTCTTTCTTTCTGTCTTTGGAGGACATGTGTATGGGTATGTGACAACTATCTTGTCACCAGGAGCTTACAAGATTGAATAAGAACAATCAAAATGCAGAACATCACAGAGACAAACAGAAAATTTTGGAATCTTGATGGCATCATCAAGCTGTTGACCTAATGCTGCAACTGCTTCTTTCCAGACTCCTTGATTTGTGAATAATTAGCTATCTTTACTATGTAAGCCACTTTTATGGACATCATTTTTCCTTCCAGTCAAAGTGCAGTAACTGCTGCATCTACATATCGTAGGTGTTGGAACTATGTCAGGAAGACACAGAAACAATCCCCATATTCATGAAGTTGCAGACATAGAACCCTTTTCAGGAAAATGAGTGCTCATCATTAATCTGATCATGACCATTTTGCCTCTGGCCTCCAAAGATTAAATGTGTTGGAAAATAGAAAACAGTAATGATTAGCAATTTGGCTTTGACTCTTTTGGTTATCAAGTTTATTATCTGTAAAATAAAAGTAGGTAGCAAGGAAAGATGGCATAGGTGTAGGACACCCTATTTCAACCAGTCCCCTGAGTTGAACTGGATATCTACCAGACCACTCTAAAAACCCATGAAATCAGCCTGAGATGTAAGAAGATTTATCAGGATCTATACCAACAGAATATCTCTGGTGGCTGGTTTGAAGGTATGAAGCAGGGAGCCGTGATTCTGCAGGCAGATATCAGAATATAAATGAAGGGGGAGGGACCCATCATAAGTGCTGGCACCAAGAAGGTGAAATAACACAGGGGCACAAAAGCGTCCCATGCTGGGGACCGGACACAGACTTGCAGACAGGTAGCAGCAGGGAAAGGATTTTAGGGCAGCTCCCCAGACTGAAACCTGGAGCTGCAAGGGTGCACGTGTGAACTGGGGGCATCTGGCAGTTTTAAAAGGACAAAGGGCAGAGACATGCCTGGATATGGAAGCAAGGGCTATGAGTGCTGCTGTGGGATGCACAACCCAGGGCATTGTGGTTTTTAGCAGCACAGACAAAAATGGAGTTAGTGTGTTCTGGATGTCTCTCTGGAGATCAGACTGTGATCTCTCTGTTCAGAGACAGAAGTATGGACACAGTCATTTCTGCTCTGACTCTTGCGGTATGGGGATGTGGAAAGCCAACAGAGAAAGTCATAAGAGAACAAAAGCCCCCCAAAACTAGTTTTCACTAAGCCCATCCCCACCACACAGGGCAGGGCACCTCTGCCCAGACAGGGTTACCTAAGTAACAGCACGGCAGGCACTTCCCCACAGAAGACAGGCTGAGAGAACAAGAGGCTGACAACTCTAAGGTCCCTATAAAAACATGGGTTATGGTCAATAACTTGGACTCTGTACATTCCCTCAACCATCCCTCAACAGAATGAATAAGAGGAAGAACACCCAAACACAGGAAAAATTCAGAGACTGTGACCTCTGCCACAGAACAATTGGATATGTGTACATTGGTAATGTATATAAACAAGATGTCAGACTTCAGGGTAACAGTTATGCAGACAATACTAGGATGGAGAAAACCATTAATGACAACATAGATTCTCTAAGGGCAGAAATGAGAGCTGATCTGGCAGAACTTAAAAATGCTATCAATGAGATCCAATCTAATCTAGATACTCTAACAACTAGGGTAAATGAGGCAGAAGAATGAATTAGTGATCTGGAAGACAAACTGATAAAAAAGAAGGAACAGGAGGAGGCCTCGAACAAACAGCTTAAAATCATGAAAACAGAATTAGAGAAATAAATCGCCATGAAAAGTTCCAATGTCAGAATTACTGGGCACCCTGAGGGGGTGGAGAGAGAGAGAGAAAGAGAGAGAGAGACAGAGAGGACTAGAAGATATACTTTAAAAAATCATAGCTGAGAACTTCCCTAACCTGGAAAATGAAACAAGCATCCATACTCTAGAGTCAGAGAGGACCCATCCCAAGGTCAAGGAGAATAGACCAACACCTGGCATATAGTAGTAAAACTCGAAAATCTTAGAACCAAGGAAACCATCTTAAGGGCAGTTAGGGGCAAGAGATTCCTTATATACAGAGGGAGAAACATCAGAATAACATCATACCTGCCCATAGAGACCTGGTAAGCCAGAAAGGGCTGGCAAGACATATTCAGGATACTAACTGAGAAGAACATGCAGCCAACAACACTTCATCCAGCAAGGCTTTCATTTAGAATGGATGGAGAGATAAAGAGCTTCCAAGACTGGCAAAAACTTAAAGAATGTATGCCCACTAAACTGGCCCTGCAAGAAATATTAAGGAAGGGGGGAAGAGGAAGTTTTCTATAAAAGGAGAAAGATCCCAAGAGTGATACAGAACAGAAATTTACAAAGAAAATCTGTAGAAATAAGGACTTCACAGGCAACATGATGACAATAAAATTGTATCTTCCAATAATCATTCTCAACATGAATGGCCTAAATAATGGTCCCATAATGGCATAAATATAATATGCCATAATGGTCCTATTAAAATGGCAAAGGGTTGCAGATTGGATAAAAAGATAGGACCCATCCATATGTTGTTTACAAGAGACTCATTCTAAACCTAAAGATATATCCAGACTGAAAGTGAAGGGATAGAGAACCATTTTCATGTCAACGGACCTCAAAAGAAAGCTGGGATCGCAATGCTCACATCAGACAAATTAGATTTTAAGTTAACAACTGTAGTTAAAGAAACAGAAGAACACTATATCATTCTTAAAGGGCTTTCCAACAAGAAGATCTAACAATTGTAAATATCTACGCCCCAACATGGGAGCAGCCAACTACATAAGCCAACTATTAACCAAAATAAAGAGACACACTGATAATAATACATTAATAGTAGGAGACTTCAACACTCCACTCTCAGCAAGAGACAGATCATCTAAGCCAAAAATCAACAAAGAAACAAAGCTTTGAGTGACGCACTGGACCATATGGACCTCATAGATATATACAGAAATTCCACCCTAAAACAACAGAATACTCATTCTTCTCAAGCTCACATGGAACTTTCTCCTGAACAAACCACATACTGGGTCACAAATCAGGTCTCAAACAATACCAACACATTGAGATTATTCCCTGCATATTCTCAGACCACAGTGCTTTGAAACTGGAACTCAATCACAGAAAGAGTTTGGAAGAAATTCAAACACCTGGAAGCTAAAGACCATCCTGCTCAAGAATGTTTGGGTCAACCAGGAAATCAAAGAAGAACTTTAAAAATTCATGGAAAACAATGAGAACAAAAACTCATCAGTCCAAAAACTAACAGGATACGGCAAAGGCAGTCCGAAGGGGGAAATACATAGCCATCCACGCCTCACTCAAAAAACCTGAGGGGCACCTGGGTGGCTCAGTGGGTTAAAGCCTCTGCCTTCGGCTCAGGTCATGGTCCCAGGGTCCTGGGATCGAGCCCCGTGTCGGGCTCTCTGCTCAGCGAGGAGCCTGCTTCCCTTCCTCTCTCTCTGCTTGCCTCTCTGCCTACTTGTGATCTCTCTCTGTCAAATAAATAAATAAAATCTTTGAAAAAAAAAAACCTGAAAAATCCTGAATACAGAAACTATCTTTACACCTTAAAGAACTGGAGAATCGACAACAAATTAAGCCTCACCCACACACAAGAAGGGACATAATTAAGATTAGAGCAGAGATCAATGAATTAGAAAAACCAGAAATACAGAAGAACACATCAAAGAAACTAGAAGCTGATTCTTTGAAAGAATAAAAAAGATTCATAAACCACTGGAAAGACTTGTCCAAAAGAAAAGAGAGAGGACCCAAATTAATAAAATTATGAATGAAAGGGGAGAGAACACAACTAACACCAAGAAAATAGAAACAATCATCAGAAATTATTATCAACAGCTACATGCCAATAAGTTGAGCAAACAGACGAAATGGATGCATTCATGGAAACCTTTAAACTACCAAAACTGAAACAGGAAGAAAGTGACAACCTTGAATAGACCAAAAACCAGTGCAGTCATGAGATTGAGGCAGTGATCAAAAACCTCCCCAAAAATAAGAGTCCATGACCTGATATATTCCCTGGGGAATTCTACCAAACATTCAAAGAAGAAATAATACCCATTCTCCTACAGCTGTTTTAAAAAATAGAAACAGAAGGAAAACTTCCAGACTCACTCTATGAGTCTTGATCCCAAAAACAGGCAAAGACACCAACAAAAAGGAGAATTGCCAAACAATATCTCTGATGAATATGGATGCCCAAATTCTCAACAAGATCCTAGCTAACAGGATCCAACAGTATATTAAAAAGATTACCCACTATGACCAGGTGGGATTTGTCCCTCGGATACAAGCGTGGTTCAACATTTGCCAATCAATCAGTATGAGAGAACACATAAATAATAGAATAGACAAGAACCACATGGTCCTCTCAACTGATCCAGAAAAAGCATTTGAAAAAACACAGCATCCTTTCCTGATTAAAACTCTTCAGAGTATAGGGAACATTCCTCAATTCCATAAAATCCATCTATGAAAAACCCACAGTGAATGTCATCCTCAATGGGGAAAAGCTGACAGCCTTCCATTTGAGATCAGGAACACAAGGATGCCCACTTTCTCCACTATTGTTCAACATAGTACTAGAAGTCCTAGCAACAGCAATCAGACAACAAAAAGAAATAAAAGGTATTCAAACTGTCAAAGAAGAAGTCCAACTCTCTCTCTTTGCAGATGACATGATACTTTGTGACATGAAACCCAAAAGACTCCAACCCCAAATTACTAGAACTCATACAGCAATTCAGCAATGTGGCAGGATACAAAATCAATGCACAGAAATCAGCTGCTTTCTTATACACTAACAATGAAAATATAGAAAGGGAAATTAGAGAATCAATTTCATTTATTTTAGCACCAAGAACAATAAGATACCTATGAATAAACCTAACCAAAGAGGTAAAGGATCTGTACTCGAAGAACTACGGAACACTCATGAAAGAAAGTAAAGAAAACACAAAAAGATGGAAGAGCATTTCATGCTCACGGATCATAAGAATAAACATTGTTAAAATGTCTACGCTGCCCAGAGTAATCTATACTTTCAATGCCATCCTGGTCAAAATGCCAATGGCATTTTTCAAAGTGCTGGAACAAATAATCCTAAAACTTGTATGGAACCAGAAAAGACTCCAAATCACTAAGGAAATCTTGAAAAAGAAAAACAAAGCTGGGGGAATCACACTGTCTAATTTTAAGCTATATTACAAAGCTGTGATCACCAAGACCACATGGTACTGGCACAAAAACAGACACACAGACCGATGGAACAGAATAGAAAGTCCAGATATGGACTCTCAACTCTATGGTCAAATAATCTCCAACAAAGCAGGAAAAAATATCCAATGGAAAAAAGTCTCTTCAATAAATGGAGCTGGGAAAACTGGACAGCTATATACAGAATGAAACTTGACCATTCTCTTACAGCATACACAAAGATAGACTCTAAATGAATGAAAGACCTCAATACAAGACAGGAATCCATCAAAATCCTAGAGAAGAACATAAGCAGTGACCTCTTCAACATTGCCCACAGCAACTTCTTTCAAGACATGTCTCCAAAGGCAAGGGAAACAAAAGCAAAAATGAACTTTTGGGATTTCATCAAGATAAAAATGATTTTTTTTCCCCTTCTGAACAGCCTAAGAAACAGTCAACAAAACAAAGAGGCAACCCACAGAATGGGAGAAGATATTGGCAAATGACACTACAAAGGCCTGATATCTAAGATCTATAAAGAACTTCTCAAACTCAACACCCAAAAAACAAATAATCCAGTCCAAAAATGGGCAGAAGACTTGAACAGTCATTTCTCCAGAGAAGACATACAAATGGCTAAAAGACACTTTAAAAAATGTTCATTATTGGGGCGACTGGGTGGCTCAGGCATTAAGTGCCTGCCTTCAGCTCAGGTAATGATGAGAGGGTCCTGGGATTGAGCCCTGCATCAGGCTCCCTGCTGGGCAGGAAGCCTGACTCTCCCTCTCCCACTCCCCCTGCTTGTGTTCCCTCTCTTGCTATGTCTCTGTCCAATAAAAAATAAAATCTTTAAAAAAATGTTCATCATCATTAGCCATCAGGGAAATTCAAATCAAAACCACATTGGGATACCACCTTACACTAGTCAGAATGGCAAAAACTGACAGGAGAAGAAATAAAAAATGTTGGAAAGGCTGTGGAGAAAGGGGAACCCTCTCTCCATTAGGGAAAAATGGGAACCTCTCCATTAGGAGAGGGAAGGGAAAAACGAAGGGGAGGAATCAGAGGGGAAGTTGAACCATGAGAGACTACAGACTGTGTGAAACAAACTGAGGGTTTTAGAGGGGAAGGGGTGGGGGGGATGGGTAGGAATGGTGATGGGTATTAAGGAGAGCATATGTTACATGGAGCCTTGGGTGTTATATGCAAACAATGAATCAAAGAACACTACATCAAAAACTAAAAATAAAGTAATAATAGTAACAGTATAAAATAAAATAAAAGTGGAGGACCTTCATAGTTCCCCATTGTTTCTAAAATTTTATCTTCTTCAGAAGCGTTTTGGAACCTCTGTGTCAAAGTTCAAACAATGGGCATTACTAAATTTAGATATAATGCTAAAACTATCAGAATTCCTCATCCCATTTCCAGTAAAGATTTGAATCTTTTAAAGTCTAAGAAGGATTTAATTCAGAAATGAATATTACAGAAATTTAAATCAGAACACATTTAATAATGACATCAAAGGGAACAAAAGAAGCAACTCTACTTCCTAGATGGGATTTTGTTTCTAGGTGGTTGGGACAAAGCCACTGGTAGCACTGACTATGATATAGAATTTAAGGTCAGGTAAAGACAGAAATGACAGAAAGAGACCTCAGGGATTTGCACAGAGGTGGGATCAAAGGGTGATCCTCAGATAATCTATGTAACATAAAATGGCTTCCTTAAAATGCTAAGTCCTGGGCCTCACCCTCAGGTCTAAGGCAAATCATCTTCAGAGGTAAAGCATGAAAATGTGCATTTTAATAAGAGCCTCAAGTGAGTCTTCCCTAAGCCCATGCACTTTTGGGAACCATTGCTCAAGACCTCCTCTGTCATAGTGTAGCCACCATCCACAGATGATTCAGTTTAAATAGAAATTAACTAAATAAAAGATTCTAAAATTCAGTTTCTTGGTTTTACTATTGTCCTTTCACATGTTCCACAGACACACATGGATAGCAGCTACCATGCGAGACACCACAGACTTAGAACATCTCTACCCTCACAGGAAGTTCTGTGGGACACAACAGCATTATTGTGTATATAAGCTACATTCCCAATCTATCAGCATCCCTTCCTCCAAAATCAAATCCCCTTCTATATGCTCCATTCCCTTTCCCCATAAAAGCATTCTACCCTTTCTCTTATCTATACTAGAAGCCTGCTTCTACCTATTTCTTTCATTTAAAAATAAGACCATCACCACAAATAAAATGCTATTGATCAATATTGGATACCATGAGATACTATATCCATCACTTGATATTTACTGTAATTCTAATTTCATGATTAATTTGTGCAACTCATTTGACATCTATATTTTACTGCTGATTAAAGTGTAAATCAGAGACATTCATTCATTTACTCATTTGTCAAGTATTTAGTGCTTACTATCGGTTAGGTAACATGTAGAGAAGTGTGCAGCATTGTATATACACAGAAAACCCACAAAAATTGTTGTCATCGTATTTTCATTTTTGTGTACACAGACAGGCAATAAACAAGCATATAAGTAAACTATTAAATAACATGTGCATGTGCACACACAAACCTATATACACATACACACACATACCCCATTAACAAGTATGCAAAGATGCCTTGGTCTTATCCAGCTGGCAAGCATGGGACAAGACTTAAGTGCTTCTTCTCAAGTAATTACCATTGAAGTACTTGCTGTTCTAGACTTGAAGTTAGAAACTGGGATAGTTGAGGGACACATTTAAAATGCAGGAATCTTCTGAGGCTCAGTGCTTACAGCCCGTTCCCTGTGAGCCATCTGCACAAAAGCCTTGCTACTCTCCTGGGAGCAGATACATCTCCACTCCTACCAGCAGCTGTCAGAGAACCGGCAACACCTACCCTCTGCTCATCATATTCCTCCCTGCTTTAAACTCTGATTTTGCATCTCCCCACTAAACAAACAAACAAACAAAACCAAAAATCTGTCATAACCTAAATTAGTTTAGATTTCTGTAGAGGCAGAAAAAGAGGGATTGTCTTCACAAACTTTATTCGTCCCTCTTCCATTTTAAAGGGTGCTTGTGATTACATGGGGCTTGCCTGAGCAATCTTAGGATAATCTTATTTTAAGGCCACCTGATTAGCAGCCTGAATTTCATCTGCAACCTCATTACCCTTGGCCACATAACCTAACATGTTCACAGGTCTTAGAGCTTAGAGTATGGACATTTAGGTTTAGAAACACCCTTCTGCCTACTACTACTACAGCTTTTTCTCCCAAAGTAATGACAACAAATAAATTATAAATTATCTTGATAGCCTTTCAGTTGTTTCACTGAGAACTTTCTAACTTTGCTGTGCAGGGAACTAGGTTATAACTCAGAAATAGAGAATATGCTTCCTTGTTACGCCTTTGCTTCTCTATAGAATAAGAATTATGCAAATGTCAACATAAAATAGATATAAATAAAGGGAATCAGAGGCAATGAACCCTTCCAAGTAATATTCTGTGGGAGACAAAAATACAGTTGTCCTTTTTTTTTTTTTAATTTTTCCTTCCTACACATCCTGTTTCAGTACGTTTCCCACGGCTTCACTTACTATCCCCAATTTCAGCGATCCTCATGCTCACATAAAGAGAATATTGATGAGGGCAATGGGAGACTAGAGTTTTAATCCCGGCACTGCCACGGGATAACTGCAATTCCCCAGTCAATTCATTTTCCATCTCTGAAATGTGGTCTCCCTGTACGTAAAGATCAATGAATTAGACTATATCCATCACTTATCGAAAAAGAACCACGGTACAGATGTGGGACATGGTACATGTATAAAATATAATTCAGTCCTCAATGATCTATAATTGTTATCTCTATTTTAGAGATTAAAGAAATCGAGGCTCAGATAAGGTAAATAACATTCCTTAGATTAATCCAGTTTATACATAATAAACTATTAGGTTATCTCATGTAATATAAAATACACTCATGTAATATATTTAGAAATCTCTCATTTAATAATCAGAGTGCCATTCTGCCACTCAAATGGAAAAAGGTGTGAATGTGGATAAACATAAACTTACACACAATAAATAATTCATGTCTTTGCAATAAAGTCATTCTAATACCACAAATTCTAAGCAATGTATTCAAAAGTGAGGGTAGCAGAAAGCTCAATTTCCAAAGCTGCTGAGTCCTTGCTGCAGGCAGATTCTAGCTCTGATTAAATTAATGCCTGCCCAAACACAGGAACAGAGCCAACCTGAGAATCAATGTCAGATGAAGCTTTCAGCTCTTTGGATGCAACTTTTATTTTTCAACACGGAATGCAGACAAATTCTTTTTATCACTGTAGAAAGTTAATAGGAGCATTTGGATCAAACACATTCATGTTAGAGACTAAAGTGCTCAGAAAATGTAGCTACAAGAGTAAAAAAAAAAAAAATCTGAAGAAAACCATATCTGAACATCTATGTCATAGTTGCTGGTTAAAAATTACTAGAGGCACACTGGGCATTACCAACCCTTTGAGGCTTTCTTTTCATGCTTGTCTCATTCCACCACACTCACTATTACTCTGGCGAGATTGGAGCCCATCTGTTATTCAAACAATAATCAAAGCTAATAATTATAAAGTATTCCAGGTACCAGATACCATAGTAAGTAGGGGTATGTAGGTTTTATCACTTTTTTAAAAAGATGTTATTTATTTGAGGGAGAGAGAGCACAAGTGGGTGGGGGAGAGGCGGAGGGAGAGGGAGAAGCAGGCTCCCCACTGAACAGTGCAAGCAGATAAGGGGCTCAATCCCAAGACCCCGAGATCATGACCTTAGCCAAAGGCAGACACTCAACTAACTGAGCCACTCAGGCACTCCTAGGTTTTCTCATTTTTCTTAGCAATTTTATAAAGTAAGTTCTATTATTATCCAAATTTTGCATCTGAAGAGACAAAGGCATAGAGGAGTTAAATAACTGACCCAAAATTGCACAGCAAAGATGTGAGGTAGCCCCGTTCTCTCATTTGAGAGCCCATGCTGTATACAGCTTCAGTTTGCTAGAAAAATTTCATCCCACTGAACTGAAATTCCATTTTTGTTATTGTTGTTTCTTTATCCACCTTGTGAGACCTTGAAGAAAATGACACCAATTCATTACTTTTTTTCTCCTCATTCCATCTTTCACTGACCAAGACAGAATCTTTCCTGTAGGTGATCAATAAACCATTTTAAGATTAATAAATCAGATGTGGAGAAAAAGAAACTCTTGTGCACTGTTGGTGAAAATGCAAACTGGTGCAGCCAATCATGTCAAACAGTACAGAGATTGCTCAAAAAATGTAAAAAGTAGAATTGTCATAGAATCCAGTAACTCCACTAGTGGGTATTTACCCAAAGAAAACAAAAACACTAATTCAAAAAAATACATGCCCTCATGTTTGCTGCAGCATAATTTTCAATAGCCAAGATTCAGAAGCAACCCAAATGTCCACTGATAGATGAATGGATAAAGATGTGGTATACACAATGGAATATTACTCAGCTATCAACAAAGAATGTAATCTTGCCATTTGCAATGATGTGGATGGAGCCAGAGAGTATTATGCTAAGCAAAAGAAGCCAGTCAAAGAAAGATAAATACTGTATGATTTCACTCACATGTGGAATTTAAGGAACAAAACAAATGGTCAAAGAAAGAAAGAAAAAAACACCAAAAAAAAAAAAAAAAAACCAAAAAAACAAAAACCCAGACTTTCAAATACAGAGAACAAACCAGGGGTGCCAGTGGGTGGAGAGGATGGGTAAAAGCAACAAAGGAGATTAAGAGCATGCTTATCTTGATAAACACTGAAAAATACACAGAATTGTTGATGATAATATACATCTGAAACTAATATAACACTGTATGTTATATGGTACTTACATAAAAGTGAAATAAAATAACATCCCTAAAAATGTATACTAATAAACCATTCTAGATGGAAGAGAAAACTCCATCCAGAGGCTTATCTCCACGTTTGTCATCAATTTTCACCATCACCCCACACAGCAAAATAGCAATCGTAACAGTCCGTAGCATATCCTTAACATTTAACACACAATTTAAAATAGGTAAAAGAGAAATTACATTTGGGAGAATAGGTATTTTTTTTTTCTTAACTAAGCATTGATTCCAAAAATCTGTTGGTTAACATTTATGAAGTATTTAATTCCTGGGGTACCTGGGTGGCTCAGTGGGTTAAGCCTCTGCCTTCAAATCAGGTCATGATCCCAGGGTCCTGGGATCGAGCCCCACATCGGGCTCTCTGCTTGTTTAGGATATGTTACGGACTGTTAGGATTTCTGTTTTGCCTGCTTCCCACTCTCTCTCTCTGCCTGCCTCTCTGCCTACTTGTGATCTCTGTTTGTCAAATAAATAATTTTTTTAAAAAATCTTTTAAAAAAAGTATTTAACTCCTGTATGCATCTCAAGTGTCACAGGAATGATTTCTGCCCCTCAATTTGCTTTTCAATACTCAGGTTTCTAAAACTCTGGCCTTTCTGAGGAGCTATTGTTTTACTGCCATTCTGGAAGTCTTAGAAATTGGAAACCTGATATGTAACATTTACTTTAAGGATATGGCTGGGAAATCCTCTTATAAACAACTGTTTAACAACTGTTAAATACAACAGTTGAGGATTATTTAAAGACCAGTGATTTAAGCATGGGTTTCTCAAATAAAGAAGGCACCAAAACTAGTCTAAACTCAAGATGAATAAAGTAGCTAAGTCTTCTCAGATGGTCCATGTTGGCCTGGAGAAATGAATACATGCATGTAAAGAGAGATCAACAGAAGGGTGACCCAATTACAGTTCTTAACAACTAGAGGAATAAAGTAGAAATTCTTTAAGCTTCACTGAAAATTGAATTTGGGGTTTTCTGGTGCAGTATTTCCCTATTAGCTATTCCTCCCTACATATCCAATAACGCTAATCAGCTATAGCTTTGAATTTTACCAGTTAGGTGACTACAGAGGACTGTGGCTTTCTGGAGAAGAAAGACTAATATTAATCCCTACTTTTCTGATTGAAAATCAGTAACAAGAGTATAAATTATGAATTCCTAAGTCACTACACGTATTAACTTGATTATTAGTATTGTCTTTGTCATTATTTCATTATCAGTACCATGGTGTCAAGATCTTTACAGGCATTACTCAAATGATTTTGTTAACTTGCAAAAGAGCGGCCATAACTATTTCCTTTTGATACTTGAGGATATTGAGTTTAGGAGAGACGAAATAACTCATCGAGATCACACAATTAATTTACACACCTTTCTATCCACATCCTATACTGTTGTTCTTTTGCTCCTGAATCTGGGTGACATGGATAATTTTGGTCAAGGGAAAATGGCTGGATGAAAACACAGGACTTAGGATGTTTGTGAATATTGTATAGTTCATATAACACTAATCAATAACCAAGATGTCCCAAACACAGCAAATGCAAAGTAATAGTTCACTACTTCCTTACTTGCATGTTCAGTAAAAATTCCTTACTTATCTCACCCATTCACCTGTACAACCAGGAATATACTGAAAACATAATCTATGTCAAGCACCGAGCTTATACTGGCAACTAAAACAGAAACATCACTGTCCTGTAGAATATTCTGATTTCATTAACAGACTAATATTACCTAAAGCAATTTCTAAGAAACTAAATTGACTCAAAGGCAAGAGTTAAAGAAATTGGCTGCTACATAATAAATAGAATTAAGGACAGTGAGGAAGAAGAATAAAACAGAATTTTGGACTGATGAGCATCAGCATTCCTTGCTCTTTTCTGAGACTATCCACTTAGATTTTATTTCTATATCACATAATTGTGCTAGATGCGCCCATTTAATTCAGAAGTCTTCCATATAGTTATGTTACTTTGCATCAATGAAACTTTTGTAGTTAAACTCTCCATTTACCTCCATGACATTCACCTCTATCTCTGAAAAACAAAACACTTTCAGCCTTGATTGATGTAACTGCTCACCAAAAATATAAAATGTCCATCTTTACTTCTCATCTTCCAAATACTGTTCTGTTTCTCTGCTTTAAAGTCAATGTCTTAGGTATTTGTCCTTTCCAATTTGACCATCAAACATAAGTCTTTACCATGATCTCCCTGGCTCTTATTTATTGGCATTCAGATTCCACTTGACTGGTTATAGATTACTTGTCCCCTACCTATTATTTAAAAGCACATATTTCTACATAGTGGATTTCCTAAGCTCAATCAATTTTATTTAACTCATTTTTAATTTCCTTCATGCCTAGCCTTTAAAAAAAAATCCAATACAATATTTTGTGCTGTGTCATCTGAAAACTTGCAAACTGATTAAGCTGCGATCACAGCCACGTGCAGTATCTCCACTTTCTTTCAAGTTTCGGGCAGCAAGGGGACAATATTGACCAGTAATTCTAAAGGAGAGCCAATATTAAAAATTGAGCCAGTATTAAAAAGGGAAAAGAACAAGTACTCAGAAGATCTAGATGCATTCTAATTATGCCACTTCTCAATTTAAGTCCCTCAATGATTCCCCCATGGACAACCAAGTTAAAGCCCAACCTCCTTAGTAATGTTCTAAGGCCATCCTGGTATTTACTCCAGGGCCATCTTCTCTAGCCCCCAGTCTTGACAAATTTACTACAGCCATGTTGTGGGTCTTCATGTTCTCTCACTTCACCATTGTTCTTTTGTTACACTTGTTACTATCTCTCTCTGGAAATTTGCCAGAATAACTCCTACTCGATCTTCAAGATTTGGCTTAGACATCACTTCCCTCCTAATGGCATGTGTTCACGACAAGTTTCCTAAAATTTGTGTAAGATAAGAAATAACTCAGGAAATTCCTAATCTATAAAATGAGTGTTTTTGGCATTTCAGGGATGTGTTTTGATCAGGTATGGTAAGACAAGCAGACACAGAAATGACTGTCATGAAACATTTTATATTCACAGATCCCTAGAAACAGAAGGGTGGAAAAAGATTCAGAAGGGAGTAAGCATCACTAAGAGAGTCACTCACGGTAGAGTCAAAAGGACCTTGAGGAAGCAGTACCTATGCGTATCTCCTGTTTCAATTCTTAGAGCACCACAAAATTTTGACTTTTTACAGTTGCAACTCAACCATCTCCCAGAACATGTCCTTTCTGATGAAACAGAGATAACAGAATGCCTGATAGCCAAAGAGCCAATCATGTATCAGTCATTTGAACTCTGTCAGCACCAATCATAATTCTTTTAAAAACAATTTATGTATAAATCTTGTGGTTTTTAACTGTACAAACCTGCACCTTCTGCTCTCAATTTAGAGCACACTTTTCAATTTCTGTTGACTCTGGGTCTCCCATATTGCAATCCTTAAAACCCCAAATAAACATTTTGGGTTGCTTCTCAATTGACAGAAAGTAAGGCATACCACATAGCCCCACATGGAAGCACCAAGGTCAGCCATGAGGAAGGCAAGTGAAGGGGAAATGTGAACATGAGTCTTTATGGTGGTTTTCATGGAAAGGAATGGGAGAAGCAAGTTAATCAGATTTAGGATTGGATAGTTGGAATAGTTTTCCTGTGTAATTAAGTATTGGAACTATTTTTAGTTGTCTGATCCCTGCCCTAGGGAGATTAGGGCAGGGGGATAATGGCCCAGAGACCAAGAGCTCCATAGAGGAAGTGGTTGGCAGTATGGCTCCGTGTTTTTTGTTTTGTATATGAAAGGTATGCTTTCCCTCATGAAGTTATCTCTGGGAATAGACTAATCTTGGGAGGGGCTGTCCTTATGAAGTCAAAACATCAGAAAAGAGAGGGGGACACAGGACTAGTACAGTGAATTTCTTTAAGGAAAATCATTAACTTCTAAAGCACCCAGGTGGAATCCCAGTTCTCATAGAGTGGTGGGGTAGCTCAGATGGGAATAATCTTCCTCTTGCTAACAATGCATTTTACTTGTCTTGGAGACAAGAGCAGAGAAAAACTAAAGTGAATCTTCTGATAAAAACATGTCATGGGTAAGACTTTTGTTTAAAGAGTCTTTCCCACAAAGGTTCTGGTTTGCATTGTGTTGGGCGGCTATAACTCAAGCAGAAACGGCAATAACCTTATTCGATTGAGGTGTCAGAGAATGGAGCTGAGGATACCAGAGTGTCTGGAAATTAAGGACACAACCACAGAAAGTGCATATATGCACATTTAGTGCATATATTTATGTGCATATATGCACTAAATGTGCATATAAATCTCCCATAAAACTCTGGATGGCCCTGAACTGGTTGTGTACATGTAGGCTCCAAGAAGACTCACAAAAAAACAACAGAAGATTGAAAATCTGACCAATAACCATGTTGGCTATTGACAGCATGGAAAATCATTTTGAAGTCTGAATCACAGCTATTTAAAAGGGTGTGATGATAAAAACTTTCAACTCAAACTCTACAGTAATCATGGCTTAGAAATGAGACTGTATCCTTGGACTAAGTAAGGGAAAACATGACACAGACATTCTGTGATTATGTATAATAGCTAGCCTCCTCTAAAATTATTAAAATCAACTAGTACAGTTAAGTG
Organism: Taxidea taxus jeffersonii; assembly: GCA_003697995.1. Lineage (NCBI taxonomy): Eukaryota > Metazoa > Chordata > Mammalia > Carnivora > Mustelidae > Taxidea > Taxidea taxus. Next base: position 27,860 of record RCUC01158969.1, read on the forward strand.
CCCAATTCATCTAAGGTGTTGCATGCACCAGCAGTCCATTTCTTCTACTGCTGAGGAGAATTCTAGGGTAAGGATGTGTACCAGTTTGTCCTCACATGGACTTATGCAGAGCTTGGGTTTTTAATTTCAATGAGGACCTATTTACGATTTTTTTCTTTTATGGACTATGCTGTCTAATAACTCTTTGACCAGCCCTAGATCAGAAAGACTTTTTATTATATTTTGTCAAAAATCAGTTGGACATATCTGTATCATTCTACTTCTGGGTTCTCTAATCTATCCTATTTATCCGTGTACCTATCCTTCTGCCAGTATAGATTACTGTCTGGATTACTGTGGTGATACAGTAGGCCATAGTATTTCGTAGTGATTCCTGCCACTTTATTCTTCTTTGTCAAGTTTTCGTTATTCTGGGGTCTATGCCCTTTCCATAAAAATCTTAGAACAATCTCATCTAGATACGATATAGATTTAGATTTGATCTCTGAATATCTTTTCAAAAACTGGGTCTGGAAGAAATGGACCAAGTATGGAAAAAGTAACTTTGATTAAAGACTTTTATCGAAAATACATGAAGAAATCTTAAAACTCAACAGAAATCCAATAACCCAATTAAAAAATGGGCAAAAGACCTGAACAGACACCTCACCAAAAAAAAAAAAAAAAAAAAAAGGTATATGGATAGTCAATATGCATGTGAAAAGATGCTCAACATCATATATCATAAAGGAACTGCAAATTAAAACAACAATGAGATACTACTATGTGACTGTAAGAAAGACCAAAAAACTGACAAAACCAAATGATGCTGAAGAGCAACAGGAACCCATACTCAATGCGGTGGGAATGCAAAACGGTACAATTACTTTGCAAGATAGTTTGGCAGTTTCTTATAGAAATAAACACTCTTACCAAATGACCCAGCAATCACACTCCTTGATATTTACCGAAATGAAGAGAAAACTTAAAATCACATCAAAAGCAGAACATGGATATTTATAGAAGCTGTATTCACAACTGGCAACATTTGAAAGAAACCAAGATGTCTTTCAGCAGACTGTGGTATATCTAGATAATGGATTATTATTCAGTGCTAACACAAATAAGCTTCAAGCCATGAAAAGACATGGTAAAGCCTTGAGTTCATATTAGTAAGTGAAAGAAATCAATCTGAAAAGGCTACATACTGTATGATTCTAAATATATCACATTCTGGAAAATGTAAACCTATAGGGACAGTAAAAAAGACAGTGGTTTCCAGGGAATAGGGAGTAGGGAAGGGTGAATCAGCAGAGCAGAGATTTTTAGGGCAGTAAAACTATTCTGTATAACACTATAATGGTGGGTGTATGGCATTATACATTTGTCTAAACTCATACAACTCAAGCAACACCAAGAGTGAGCCCTAATGTAAACTATGGGCACTGGGTGATAATGATGTGGCAGTGTAGACTCACTGAGGAAAAGAAATATATTTCTCTGGTGTGGATGCTGATAGTGGTAGAGGTGATTGGTCAGGAAAGGAGGTATATGGGAAATTTCCACATCTTCTGCTCAATTTTGCTGTGAACCTAAAACAACTTTTAAAAAATAAAGCTTATTTTAAAAAATCCTCACAAGTTTTCTGTAGGAATTAAAGTAATATCTGGAAAGCATTTAGAAGAACACTTAGCACATTTTGCAAAATGCTCCATAAATGCTTGGTACATAAAGAATAAAAATTAACTTTTTTATTTCTGTATCATACCATATATAAACATTAATTCAAGAAGGATCACTGATATAAATGCATCAGTTAAAGTAATAAAGTTTGTGTAAGAAACACAGGAGAAAATATTTATGATGTTCGGATTGACAAACTTAAACTAGACCTACACTAGGCCTAAAAAGTACTATCATTTTTACAAGGAGAGAAATTAGTTTGCATTTATAAACACACACACTCACACACACACAACTTTTGCGTGCCCCAAACACTGTTGATTAAATTAAAAGACAGGCCAGAGTTTGGGATAAAACATTTGAATACATGTATCTGCGAAAGTACTTGTTTTTAGTTGTAGGGAGAACTATAAATCATAGAAGAATAACTCACTAAGAAAACATAAGAAACAATATGAAAAGACACGTCAGAAAAGAAGAAATACAAATAACTAATAAGCCCATAAAAACCATTTAAATTATTATTCATCTGAAAAGTACATATTAAAATCCCAGTTATACACTATTTCACATCTACAAAAAAGGCTACAACATCAACAATGAAAACACTAGTAATATCCAATATTGGCTTGCTTGTGGAGCAATGGAATTTTCAACAGTTTTAGTATGAATATAAAATTATACAACCATTTTTGATAACTAAAGATAAGGTCTCATAAAATTAAACATGCATCTACCCAGTGACCCCCATAATTCCATTTTTAGGTAACCACTGGGGGAAAAAAAAATGTTTGCAAAAAATGTTCATAACAACTTTATTCCTAACAGCATAAAGTTGGAAAAGAACCAAGTGTCCATCAACAGGAAAAGAGATCAGGAAAAATGGAATACCTATAAAATATGGTAATCTCAGCAAAAAAGCAATAATCTTAGCAAATAAAAAAACATAACAATCTCAGTGAACTATTGCTACAACATCATGGATTAATCTTGAAAAACCATCATAAGTAAAAGAAGCCAGACAGAAGTTAATAAATATATGAAGTACAAAAACAGGTAAAAACAATTTATTGTGATAAAAATCAGGAGAGTAGTTACTTCATAAAATTAAATATATATCATGTAACTACTATGTAGTAAGATTAGGAAGTCAATGTATTGTGATTGTAGATTCACAACTTCTTTTTTAAGATTTTATTCATTTATTTGACAGACAGAGATCACAAGTAGGCAGAGAGGCAGGCAGGGGCGGGGGAAGCAGGCTCCCTGCGGAGCAGAGAGCCCAATGTGGGGCTAGATGCCAGGACCCGGGGTCACGACCTGAGCCAAATACAGAGGCTTTAACCCACTGAGCCATCCAGGTGCCCCAAGATTCACAACTCTTAACCCTAAGAAACTTCATTTTGCCTTCCTTATGATAATGCTAAATAAATCCTTTGTACCCATCACCTGTGTCCTGTTGTTAAAGCCCAAACCTGGAAAGGGAGTGGGAATTTCCTGGAAGATAAAAGAGCAAACTTTCTGGAGTAAGGGAAATGTTCTAAAACGTAACTGATGTAATATCATTTCAATGTCGTATGTTATTCTTTCTATTTCCTACAATATTTACTTTAAGTGGGTTTTAAATAAAACAACCTTTAAGATTTACATATATAAACTATTTTATAAGAAAATAAAATTTAGATCAAGAAAAATAAAATGGAATTCATTAATATAATTTTTAAAATTTACAGTAAAGAATTGGTAACAAAGAAAAGAGAGGTGCTGTCATTATCTTATATTGGGACTGTCAGTTTAGTTATCGTAATTCCAAAAGACCATTGGTTCTCAAACTTCAGTTTAACTAATGCAAGCTGGAGAGTTCAATTATATGAGAATTCAGAAAAACCAAGCTTCACAAAAGTTGATTCAGTAAAGCAGAATTGGAGCCAAGGAGTATTTGGTCTGAGTAATCATCCCATGCCAATCACCAGTCAAATGATCATCTGGGCAAATCAGTTTCTGTCTTGCCCTTTATTACATCTGACCGATCATAGAAAATGTACATCTGCAGAACAAATACATAAATGAAAATTCAGCACCTTCTTTGTGACTTTCATTCCTACTTTTTAATTTGGCCATGGCTTTGGCACTCCCTCTTTGACTCAGATTACTTCTTGTGTCAACATAGAGCACTCTGCATTCTGTCTTCTGATAAATTCCCTATTGAATTTGCCTGGGATCAACAAAGTGGTCTTCAATATTAAAGCAAAAAGAGGTAAGGAGGTTAAGGCTGTGTATATCATACCGAAAAGTCACAGGGCAAATGGTGATATAGCTGTCACTTAATTCTACCTGCTGGAACAGCTATGCCTATATAATACCAGAATAACCTGTTGGAAAATGTGCCCTTTGTTTTGACTGGTCATTAATAAAACTCCAGCTGGCTGCTCTGAATGATATTATCCCAGAATTAATTAGCTATTCCATCATGATGTGGGTTAATAGTAACATATCCTCAAATTTTTCTTCTTTCTCTTCATTACATGGTCTAATTTTTCTTTTTACCTCTTTGTCTATACCACTACATATCCAAAAAGCCAGAGCATTCTGAATCAAAACAAGAATCAAAGTCAGAGGAAATTAAAAAGGGTCGGGACAATTTCTAATAACAAAAATAGCAAAGGGACAGCCTCATCAGCATATTCAGCACTTTCCTTTACTAAGTAATATTAAGTAACTTCAAGTGTGTCCAATTCTGCTGAGCAAGTCTGATTTTTTACTTAAAGCATAACAATGCATGGTTTGTTTCTCACTGTACTCTAGGTGATGTAGCCTGAGCTTTGGTAACTTGCCCAAAAGTTTTCTTTGGAAAAGCAAAAGTTCTTGGGTGGTTTTTTTGTTTGTTTTTTTAGAGTTCTTGTAAATTATCTTATCCTCATTCTAGCAATTGCTACATCCAAATGCCTAGCTGTTGCAGACAGTTTTCTAGCAAAAGCATCTGGGCCAGCAATTGTGTCTGAGTCAGTTACACGGCTAAATGGATTATGCACTGTTTGGCCTACCTGGGTCTTTTGAATGTCATTTTCTTCTCACTCAAACGTTCAGGTAATTTATTCATCTTTTGCCATTGTTGACAGCATTTCTGCTGTAATCCCCTCACATGCTCCTATCTACTTAAGGTGATGGAAGAAAGTGTCCTCTTCTCATTTACTTCTGCAGAAGAGTCTGAATTTAAAAGGTGCTTCTGTGTGAGATTCACTTTTTAAGATGTCAATAAAATACATGCTTCTGTGCTTTCATCTTTCTTATTTTCGTTTTCTGCATCCCAAACATTGTTATAATTATGGCACTTACACATTTTTATGAACTAGCAAGGACTTCGGCTGTTAGCTAAATTGTTCTAATATACCAGGAAACCACACCCCTCTTTTTGGAAGCATTAAACAAATTGAAGAAGTATCTTTATTGGAAATCAAAACTCTAGCAGTTAATAGCCCACATGCATCCTAGTCAGAGGTGCATTTTGTTTCAATGGTGGCCACAAATGTGGACAGAAATCACTCTGATTTATAGTAAGGTAGAAATTTCTGATTACTATCCTGTCTCTGCATGAAACCAATCTCCTCAGAAAGACCATTTGAATCTGGGAAATAGAGGGCAAATGTAAATATGAGTGGAGGTTAAAACTGTTGCTATGAGTATGAAGTCATAAATTATGCAGCCTGAAAATTCATTATGTTGTTTTTGTCACCAATCTCCTGAGCTGTATTACAAAAAAATCTGGAAAAATAAAAGAAAATGAGATTTAAAACAGTGAAAATTCTACTACAAGAAAATTGGGTTTATTGTAGCATTTCCTAAGGAGATTGCCTCAATGTAAAATATACTTCTTGTACAAAACCTTTTAGATGGTTATAGCTGAAAAACAGTTTTTGTATTTTTTTAGCTTATGACTTGTTTGACTTTCAAAGACTTTATTCTTTCCTCTTTCATCAGAAATTATTATGATAGTTTAAGGGAAACAATCTATTATAGGAAGAGCATAATATCATATTCAAATATACAAGTTACTTAAGGTATGTTTTAAATATTTTACTTTACATTTTAAAGCATTTTAGATCAACACATGTGTGCACTGATTTATTTACAGGCATACCTTGGACTGACTGCAGGTTCCTTCCAGTCTACCTCAATAAAGCAAATATTGCAATAGGGGGAGTCAAGTGAATTTCTTGGCCTCCCAGTGCATTTAAAATTATGTTTATACTCTATAGTAGTCTATTAAGTATGCAATAGCATCACATCTAGAAAAACATGTACATACCTTAATTTAAAAATACATTATTGCTAAAAAATGCTAACCATCATCTGAGTTTTCACCTTTTTGCTGATGGAGGGTCTTGTCTTGATGCTAAAGGCTGCTGGCTGCTGCCGGGTCAGGGTGGGGGTTGCTGAAGGTTGTAGTGGCCATGCCAGTTTCTTACAACAAGACAACAGTGAAGTTTGTCATACTGATTCTTTCTTTTACCGATAATTCCTCTGTAGCATGTGACGCTGTTTGATTACCTTTTACCCACAACAGAACTTCCTTCAAAGGCGGGAGTCAATCCTCTTCAAACGCTGCTGCTGCTTTATCAACCAAGTTTATGAAATATTCTAAATCCTTTGTTGTCATTTCAACAAACTTCCAGCGTCATCACCAGCATTACATACCACTCAATAAGCTACTTTATTCGCTCATCCATAAGAAGCAACTCCTCTTCTGTTAAAATTTTATCATGAGATTTCAGCAGTTCAAATAGAGCAATAATGAAAAAAGAAAAACTGAAATATTGGGAAAATTACCAAAACATGACACAGAAACACAAAGTGAGCAAATGCTATTGGAAAAGATGGTGCCAACAGGCTTGTTCAAGTCAGGGTTGCTGAAAACCTTCCACTGGTGAAAAACACAGTATTTGTGAAGCACAAATAAAGTGCAATAAAACAAAGTGTGCCAGTATTCACTCATTAATTCGTGAAGCTTCATTTGAATGCCTTTGCAAACAATTACAGTTGGAGTCACATGATGCAACTTAAGGTCACAAGTAAGTCACTTTCAGTGCTTAGAATTTCAGTTTTCTCCACTAAAAACTGGCAATGATGACTCCTGAACCTTCAAACCTGTAGACTTTTTTGAGGACCAATTTTAACAGTTTCAACTTGCTTTTTAACTTTGATGGCACTGTCAAAGAACAGTGATGATGAGAAGAGGATAAAATTGTCAGGCTGATGGAAATTTACCAGATTCTATTTGCCTTCTATTTTCTAGATATGAATATCATTTTAGACTCCTAGGTTATAGGTAGAGCATTAGAAATTTGGTATGCTTTAAAATCCCAAGGATCATTGCAAATGAAAGATTGTTCAGTAGTGCTATGGCCAGCTTTAGCTTCCTTTAGTACTGGAGAGAACCCTGAACATCCTCTTTATATGAAAATCCCAGCCAGTTTTGATAATATCAAAAGAAAGCACAAGAATCTCTAACTCAAAGTAGCTACATCTATAATGAGAGCATTAGGTTAAATGTTTCTTGGGTATCACCCAGACAAAATATTTTATAATTATTTTTCCTTACTCAAGATGGAAAATACTTGGGGCACCTGGGTGGCTCAGTGGGTTAAAGCCTCTGCCTTCCGCTCGGGTCATGATCCTGGGGTCGTGGGATGGAGCCCCGCATCGGGCTCTCTGCTCAGCGGGAAGCCTGCTTCCTCCTCTCTCTCTGCCTGCCTCTCTGCCTACTTGTGATCTCTGTCTGTCAAATAAGTAAGTAAAATCTTTAAAAAAAAAAAAAAAAAAGATGGAAAATACTGAGTGCGGGCCTCCTGGCTCAGAAGATAAAAACTTGTTTCTTTTCTTTTCTTTTTTTTTTTTTTTAGATTTTATTTACTTATTTGAAAAAACAGAGACCAAGAAAGAGTGAGAGAGAATGCAAAGCAGGCTCTATGCTGAGCACAGGGCCCGAGTGGGGTTCTGTCCCACAGTAACATCATGACCCCAGCTGAAACCAAGAGTCAGATGCTCAAGTGAATGAGCCACCAATGCCCCAAAACTTGGTCTAAATAGGACTCTCAGGGCAAGGAACATGCATATCTGCCTTGAGAGAGAGATTAAAGTCCATTAAATCTTATGCGAAACCTACTTGCTGATCATGTTCGAGGCTCATACTTCTCAAACTTTATATTCATACAAACCATCTAATTATCTGAATTAACATCAAGCATTTCCTTTTGATTCTTTTAGAGTTTTCACCTTTTTGCTTATCTCACCCATCCATTCTTATATGTATTTTTCCATTAGTGCTTTTAACAGATTAATCATAGTTATTTTATATTCTATCTGATAATTACAAAACCTGAGTCATATCTGAGTCTCATTCTGATACTTATTGTCTCTTGAGAATGTGTTTTTTCTTGTCTGTTAACATTACTTAAACGTTTTGTTACAAGCTAAACGTAGTATATTGGATATTGGAACCAAAGTAAGCAAGGCTCTTATGGGAGGACCTATGTTACTGTAACCAGAAGTTGGTCTGTGTTTAATATTTGCTGTAGCTGAATATACCTGAGGCTTCAGAGTCCTCTGGTATTTTGTCTTTCTTGCTGTCTTTGGACTCCCCTAAGAACTCCTCCTCAGTTATGGTAGACACCCTGCAGATTCTTTTAACTATAATTTGCAATTATTAAATTGGAGTTCACTGCTATGGTAATTAGGAAAAGGGGAGGAGGATCATTCTATAATCTTATGATTAAATCTCAGTTTTTAGTGATCCCAGGTTTCTAGGACTTTCACGAATGTTTCTTAGCATTCCCTCAACTTTGGTTAGACAAGAAGGTTAAAGGAGATAGAAGTGGAGAAATGCTGTTACTCTAAAGTGGGGTAAGCCTCTGGCAAATTCACTTACCCCAGAGTGTAGGCTGTTACTTTAGATAATGTTCTGGGGATATTTCACAGTATCCTTCCTCACCTCCTCTTGCCAGAGCCACAGGGAATTTCCCTTGTCATTATATCATGACATTTGGTGAAATTCCTAAGAGCAAAACCTAATAAGTAAGGGGAGCATCCTAACACTGCAGCCACCAGGAGTTTCTCACACTCATGCTAGTTCTTACTAAGACCATGAGGGCTCCCCAGGCTTCTAATTTCCCTCACTGCTCTTGCTAGAAAGTGGGGGCTTTAGCCTCCCTGCACTGTTCTACACTCCTCATGACTGGGTCTGCACTAGGCAAAGTGGCAAGAGAAAACAGCATACACGACCACTGTCTTTCCCACCACACCGCCCCTGCCAACATAGAGATCCAGTCTTGTAACAAGTATGACTTGAGTAGGGCCAGGACAATCAAAAAAGCTCCATTGTACAGGGGACCCTCTTCCTAGTTCTCTGGTTATTTTCTGTCCGAGAGGAATATTATCTCACTGCACCCATTTGGTGGTTTAGGTTGACTGAGAGTCTAAGTCAGGAAATAAGGGAGGAAAAAATAGTTAACTCATTGCCTTAGGAATCATTATTTTAGTTTTGATTCTCCTATCTTGTCCATCTGTTTCTACTTAATTTCCGGAATCCTCCAATAAGTATCTTTATATTTTCTTCTAGTCGCTATTAGGGGAAGAGGGAATTTAAGCATCCTTCTTCCATCTTAACTGTATGAAGCGTCTTTATGAAACAGTGTTCACTTTTCTCACTCAGGAGTGCCTTGCTGTTTCACTTGATTAGAATTTACAGGATCTCTGAATTGCTTTAGTCATGAATTTCTGATTTGATTTTATCCATATTTTACCAGATGGAATTAATACTGGAAAACAACAATAACAACAACAACAGAAGATGTGCCTCTACACACACATACTTACACCCATCTGGGGATAAGTCAGAGACATTATTGTTTCCACATTTATATCATAGCGAATTGGTCTCTGAAGGGTATCTGGAGTTCTACTTTACCTCTTGAATATCTTCAACAACCCCCTCCAACTTTCTAGATAGAAATTATAGTCTTCATATTACGTGAATCTCTTCTAATCCCCCCTACATCTGACTGAACAAGTCCTCACTGTTGGTAGAAGGAGGAAATTTGGGATTTTCATCCTCATCAGAGTGGACACCCACAATATAAACACCTCTTATTATTGGGAATATTGATAACTCCTCTAAGAGAACTATGAAATAGACAAAATACATAGAAAGAGACCGATGCTTATTACGGTAACAAAGACATACTCCACTAATGGAATTGGGATGAGCACAAAAAAAAAAAAAAAAAAAAGAAAATACAATCCTGCAGCAGATATTAAATAACAATGACAGCAATAATAATAACCACAGCTGTTATGTGAGTGCTTATTCTGCAAGACACTGAAATAGGTTCTGTGTGTGTGCCATCTCTTTTTTCATCTCCAAATGGAACTTCTGAATAATTAAACCATGTCTCCATAACATAGAGAGTTAGTATTAGAGAAATAAATCCAATCCTGTGGATTATATTGTTTAAATGCTCTCTATTTTTCTATATAGCTGATATTTTAGGAATATCACACAAACACACATACTAATTATCTGGCAATTTGGGACAGTTATTTGCATGAGAGATATTGCAACTATGTATCTGGTCATTTAAGTATTTCTATTGTTGTTGCCATATCTATTGTTGGGAAGTATTATGAACTAGATTGAGAAAATTTTCTTGACCTAGGTTCACAGAAGATTCTGAGAGAACACTTCTCTAAAATGTGCTGCACTATAGCTATCTAGAACACTGCTATCCAGAGCTCTATTCAAGGGTAGGACCCAGAAGCTGATTTTTTGAAAGAAAATTTAAAATAAAGCTCCCAGTTGAATTGCTGGTCTAATAATTTGTAAACTTCTGGTTTAGAGAAATTGGTGATATCAGCTGAGCAGTGAAACAATATGGATTTGTATCTATAGTAGATGTTATTAATATGTGACCTCTGGATGGAACTGAGGTTATTCTGAATTTAGATGGCAAATAAAACACAAGCACATGTTAGTTTCATTAGCTTTTAACTGAAAGTTTGCATTACTTTCAAATAGGTATTTGGATTGAAAATATTATCAAGCCACAGCATAATCAAACAGTTACTTGTGACTTTGTCACCAATAAAAACCCACAGATGTTTCATATCTGTATTTTTTCCTATTAAATTATATTTGTGTAGATATCTATAAATATCATTAATGTCATCACTATTTTGAAATTATGATTGCTATTATAACACGGCTGGGCAGGTTATTTAATATTTTAATGAAAAATCCCAGGTATTATTATATTACAAATTTATATTTTTTAATATCTTGATCAATGTATTTGACATAATTTGTTTCCTGCATAATCCTAAATATTTTATTTTGTGTATTTATAAAGTATTCTGAGAAGAGGTCCTCAGACTTTACCACACTGCTTATGGGGTCCACAGCACACTATTTAAGATCTCCTGTTACAGAGGCAATTCTACTGAGTGAATACAGTAGTCATTTAACAAAGTGGGACAGAAATGGCAGCATGACCACATCATCACGTCTAATATTTCTTCATACTAAATATGTCACATTTACATTCCATCCCTGGGGCTGCCCTCTCACCACATTCCTGCAATACTCGCCATAGCCAGTCATTACATATGTATTGAAAGGGATACCACAGTAGATATTCCATGCTGATTAGAGAATCTGGAAAAATCAGGTACAACTGAAGGAAAGGGTAAGATATAAAAATAACTGAAGAGAAAGATGAGACAAAAGAAAATCTAAAAGAGAAGGATGAGAAGAGAAAGAAAGAACAAATGAAGCCAAAGAAGAGGTAGAGGTCTTTCTTTCTCTTCTTCCTCAGATCAACAGCTTCAGACTTCTTCATATACTTCACGAATTTGCCTAGAAAATAATCACCTCATATCTCCTTTGCCCCTGAGCTCATAGTGTATTATAAAGAGATTTCTATCATCTTTCCTATGTTTCATAAGTTATATTGTTTATAAATAGCTTGATATTTGTTTAGTATTATATTTATGTAATGGTTTAGTCCTAATTCTTTTTTATAGTTGCTTTAGTATTTGAAATCCTAAATATTTTAATTTTATCTTCTTGAGCCCCTCTAGAATATAACATATCAATTTAGCATGATACTACTCTAATCTCCAGGCATAAAACAATTTTCAACCTTTTGTGATAGATTCCATTTACTCTACTCCCTTGTTTGAAAAAATAAAATCACTAACTGTGATGTTTAAAGTCTTCAAGAAAATTTTTTCCACGTGAAATTATAATGGAATCTGAAAGAATATTGCTGCCAAAAGTAGCTTCATTTCAATTTGTAAGAAATAATAAATCAATCATTAAAATGGAAACTGCATGAATAAAACCAAGAGACAAGAACTGTGACAGCATTTTAAGTAATCTTTGTATAAATCCTCAAAAGCCCAATACTTATTGTTTATGCAATTGGTGTTTTTATTTTTTTATACAACCATATAGTGAGCCTCCTTAATTATGCCATAGTTGAATTACAACTAATATGTAAATAGAAACATAAAACTGGGTTTATCCCATGTAGTGATCTGTACCAGCAAACATCCTTCATAATCCTCTCCTTGGAAAATCCCTTGGGCTTGCTTAGGCATTCTACTTTTCTTTTCCTGTAGCTTTAGCAATCTGGTTAGTAAAGCTAATTCAGAGCAGGCTATGCTGTTCCCATAAACTACTTTCAGACCTTTAACATCTGGAAAAATGTAGCTTATTTGTTGGTCTTCCTTTCTCCCCAAATCAGTAACATCAATGGGTTTATCATGACTTCAGGGAGGACTGAATTTTTGTCATATATATTTTATAGATATGATTTTTAAAAGATTAATTAATTAATTAATTAAGAGAGAGAAAGAATGGGTGCCTGGGTGGCTCAGTAGGTTAAGATCTTTTTTTTTTTTTTAAGATTTATTTATTTATTTATTTATTAAGAGAGAGAGAGAGAGAATGGGTGCCTGGGTAGCTCAGTAGGTTAAGCATCTGCCTTCGGCTCCGGTCATAATCCCAGGGTTCTAGGATTAAGCCTGGCATCCAGCTCCCTATTCTGCTGGGATCCTGATTCTCCCTCTCCCTCTGCCTGCTGCTCTGCCTACTTGTGATCTCTCTCTGTCAAATAAATAAAATGTTTAAAGAGAGAGAGAATGCCCACGCCTGTGGCAAATGGGGAGTGGGGCCGAAGGAAAGGGAGAGAGAATCTCTAGCAGTCTCCTGCTGAGTACAGAGCTGGATACATGGCTTTACCCTGGACTGTGAGCTCATGACTGGAGCCAAAATCAAGAGTCATTCACCTAACCAACTGAGCCTGCAGGTGCCCCTAGATATGCTATTTTTTGTTGTTTGTTTGCCTTTATTTCCAAATAGTACAATGACTGAAATAATTGTTTTAGGCAAGCCATAAAAAACATGTTCTAGCATAAATTCCAAGCCTTAAAACACAGTCTATGGATTATACATGAGTCAGATGGTGAGGACAGAATTTCAAGGCCATGTAAAGTATTGTACCTTTTTGAACTTTCTGTTCATTCTGATCGTCCTCTTATCATAGGAACATTTAAGCCTAAAAATGGGGATGCCTGGGTGGCTGAAGGGGTTAAGCATCTGTCTTTGGCTCTGGTCAAGATCCCAGAGTCCTGGAGTTGAGTACCACATGGAGTTGTTTGCTCAAAAGGGACTTTGCTCAACAGGGAGCCTGTTTCTCTCTCTGCCTGCCACTTTCCCTGCTTGTGTGTGTTTTCTCTCTGACAGCTAAACAAAATCTTTTAAAAAATTTTTTTTAGATAAACCTAAAAAACTATGGAAGGAACCTAGATGTCCATCAACAGATAAAGAAGATGTGGTATACATATATATATATATATATGTATGTATATATATATATATATATATATATAATACACACACATAATGGAATACTATGCAGCCATCAAAAAAACCCTGAAATCCTGCCATTTGCAACAACATGGATGGGACTAGAGGGTATTATGCTAAGTGAAATAAGTCAATCAGAGAACGACAATGATCATATGATCTCTCTGATATGAGGAATTTGAGAGGCAAGGCAGGAGGTCATTGGGGATAGGGTGGGGAAAAAATGAAACAAGATGGGACCATAAGAGACTCTTAATCTCACTAAACAAACTGAGGGTTGCTGGGGTGGAGAGGGGAGTAATAGGGTGGCTGGGTTATGAACACTGGGGAGGGTATGTGCTATGGTGAGTGCTATGAATTGTTTAAGACTGATGATTCACAGACCTGTACCTCTGAAGTAAATAATATATTATATGGTAATGAAAAAAAAAATTTTTAATGGTCTTTGTTTTTTAGCACCACACCACTGTATGAGCTATTTGGAAACACTTGGAAATTAATTTAACGTTCTTTTGAGTTAAGTAAAGCAAACTTTTAATAAAATGAGCAATATTAGAAATCAGTAAGGAAACAGTGACCAATTAAATGATGCCATTCTATCCTTGGCTGCATAACAAATCCGTATTCCTTTTGGCAACAGATCCCTATCCTCTGACTACAGAATTTGGCACATTTCCCTACACTGAACCAATCACCATGTTCTTTGTCCCGTTTACACTTTTTGGATCAGGGGTAGAAATTCAACTTAAGCATGGCAGGTTGGTATCTTTTTCAATATTAGTTATAAATACTAGTTATAAAGTTCCATAGTATTCTTTTCACCATTCAATAAGGGAAATGTGCATGCTTGTTTGGGATAATAGTATGAACTAAATGTATGGATGGCTCAGAGAAAGTTTGTCTCCATCCTTTCCAGGTATGCCTCTTAGATAAGCATCTTTGTACATCAAACAGGTTGGCATATAAGTTTTCTGTCTATGTAATTCCTCTTGGATTCTAAGAAAGTAAAGAAACTTCTAACAACTAGAGCCTAAGCCTAAAATATAGTTTCATGTGATAGTTTAACAAGAAAAATTACACCATTTGTAAGAGTTAGAATGGCATTTGGAAATTAAGATTTCATGAATATAGCCAAATATACCATTTAATGGGAAATCCTCGGGTTTTTTTTCTTAATATTTTTGAATAGCTATAAATATTGAAACATCTTTGTTTAGAACCACAGTTTTTGAAAATAGCCATTAAGATTTTTTTCTGATATTTAAGTACCTAATTCACATTACAAACTATGAGGGATGCATTAGGCATACAAACAGCATTAACCCAAGGAATTCTGTTTTGATTCCTAAATTTGCATTTATCATTCTGCTTTTTTAGGAATTACTTGTCAACTTCCACTTTTTACCAATGACATGTTAAAAAATTGAAGCAAATTGATTATAAAGAGGAAAAATCACTAATTTTTAGGTTTATTCATAAAGGGACAATATAAAAGTATGAATTATCTGCTCCCATAATTAAGAAAAATATACAGCTTTATGAAGCAACTACTTTGTGAAGTCAAAGTTATTCACTTGGGGCGACCATATTAAGCAGACCAACAGATCACTGCTAAATACTCACAGGAATTTATGATTTCAGCTACATATCTCAAAAGAAGAAAATTTCAGAAAGCTAAAAATGTAAAGAAATAGTTTTAGTCATTTTTTTTTCTCTTTAAAAGTAGTGCAATCAGTATGGAAAGAGGCATTTTTTTTCTATTAAGATATAGAGGGCAGATGAAAAATTTTAAACTTTTAAACAAAGAAAGCAATTACATTTTTACATATATTCAGCAAAATTCAAAGAACTAGAACACTAAAGAAATTCAATTTAAATATTTAAACACAAACACAATAAAAAATATTGTTAAACAGTCTAATGCTTTTAGACAAATTCCTCCCATATTATTCATGAACATGGCCTTCAGTAAATAGTCTCTCTATAACTGTCTGTTTGGCCCGGCAATAAAAGCTACATCTTTTACACATTTGTACTTCAATTCCCAGGCAGTTAATGTGTCTTGCTATGGAAAAATAATATGCAATATATTACCCTAGGAAAATTCATCCTATGATATGTAACAAATTTGTAAAATGTTAGAAATATAAACTCCTCATAGATCTCACTAAATTATTCTTATACTTTTGTTTTAAGGGGCTTTGCATTTTATCTATGGAAGCAGCAGACACTGTTGCAATGTTTCTTTTATAAAATATACAGGGTAAAGTGTGACGGGTCTACAATACCTCTGAATTGGCCAGCAGAATTAAAGGGAAGGGGAAAAGGCTTAAATAGAGTGGAAAGGAGAGAAAAATAGGTTCTAAGAACAATCATTTAGTTATCTTTTATCTTTGTAAATGGTAGAATTATATGTTGTTTCCATAGCAAGTGAAGAAAGTTGGGGGTCTTTATCTATCTATGATGGAGATGATGGAGATGATTTCAGATCTGCAGCTCTGATTTTGACAACAAACTGGGCCATGTTAATTGAAGTATATGAACCCCAAGTTTCTGAGGGTCTTACGTCAAATTAGAATGGAATTGACCTCAGTATAAGAAGACATTTACAGCTGTTTATTTGTGAAATGAGCGTTCTCTCATTATTGCAGAACTTACGCAAAAAGGTCACCCATGCTCTCCACATGTCCTTCTGTCTTTTCCATTCCCCAAAGCACAGAGAAACAAGTAGATCAGCTCTATTACTAGACAAGGCAATGCTAAAGGAACTTCATCTGTATCATGACTCCTTTCTTGATAGGAAGCAAATAAGATGTTTATTAGCCTTACAGAGATCTTATCAGTCTTTCATCACTGTAGTAATGGGAATTACAGGACACACAGAATGTGTTCAATTTATATATATTAAAGAGGACATGGAAATACATACATAATTTACTCTGCTTCTCTTCTCATTCATTTTTAAAATTTCCACAATTCATTACTAGGTTCAATACTTGAAGAGTTTAAGTCAAGCAAGAATCACCAAGTTGTCATTTTCCATGACAATCTGCCTCACCTAACTGTCTCCCCTAGGGAGGGCATATTTTCTTCTTTTCAGAGATATTTATATGAGTCAGACAGGAACATCAAACCAACTCACTTCTCTATTTAGTATTCAAGGCTAAGTAAAATGTACCTCAAACTCATTTTTAGTACTTCATTTTTATGCAGTCATCTCGATACCATTTAGTTATATGTCTTTTTAGAGCAATATTCCAAGGGCAATATCTTTAAAAATCCAGATAACAGAAAATCATGCATAAATTGTTAACTTAAAGATTTGTGACATATATGATTTCTGAAAATATTTTAGGTAGAATTGAAAAGCCCCATGCACCAAAGAATCACCATTGTTTGCAGCATAGTGTTACTTTAATAATGACCAATTAAGTTAATAGCACTCATTATGTCATTCAACCACGAAATTATAAATTTCTTTCCTTCCCTTAGCCGCTTTGACCAGAATGGCTGAATAGTCTGATAATTTTACAAATTCTATCAGCAACATTCATAATTTATTGTGTCTTAACTGAATCAACTCAGTAAGTAAAATATAATTGTTGTCAATGGCATTTTACACCAGTACTTCATTTCTTTTTTTTTTTTTTTAAGATTTTATTTATTTATTTGTCAGAGAGAGAGAGAGTGAGAGCGAGCACAGGCAGACAGAGTGGCAGGCAGAGGCAGAGGGAGAAGCAGGCTCCCCGCCGAGCAAGGTGCCCGATGTGGGACTCGATCCCAGGACGCTGAGATCGTGACCTGAGCCGAAGGCAGCCGCTTAACCAACTGAGCCACCCAGGCGTCCCACCAGTACTTCAAACTCTTATGTTTAAACAGTTGTTTTTTTGACAGGATGCAACCTGGTATGGATCACCTATATAGGTGTAGATGATAAGTAGTTCTGAAGGAACTACTTATTTCGCTACTAAAGTATTTTAAAGCTCCTTCTCATTACTTCAGTATATTTCCTGACATATAATTACAATATGTAAAATACCCCACTATTCCCTTCTCTTCTCTCTAAGCTTTCACCTTTAAGGACTTTATCCAGTAATATAATTTCTTCTACCATTGTGGAGACGAGTCCTCATCCTCATGTCTAGTCCTATGCTAGATAGTTTCAGCTCCAGTTCTCTTCTCGTTATTTTTTAACTGGATAACCCATCAGAAGGTCAAATTCAGCATTTCACCAGGAAAAAAAAAAAGACCTTATTTTCTGACAAATCCTGCTCTCTTTCTTCTGATGTCCTAAGACTAGTCACTGAAGTTTGAAACCTTGGGGTGGTCAATGATTCTTTTCTCTGTTGCTGTTCTCTGCTTCTACCATTCCATCTGTGGTACTGCAAACACACATTTACACACTTGCCGAATTCTCTTGACTTCATATTCTTATTTACCCTTCTTTTTCTTTTGCCTGGCCAAATGTCCTGACTTCTGCTCAAGATCCTAACACCTCTTCTCTGCATCTAGAGAGATGACAGAAGCATTTTCCTGATGCAAAGCTCTAATTATGCCATCACCTATGTAGAAGAGTTCACGGTTCTGAGGATGATGTTGGTGGTGGTCAGGCTCCTAGTGGAACAAGGCAGAAACTTAGATTTTCACAATTTAATAGATACCAGTTGTTGTACGCATTTCTATTATAGGCACCCTGAAAAAATGGGGACTCCCATCTAAAGTTAGATTTAGAGGTCAACACTGAAAACATCCCCCTCCCCAACACACACACCAAATGTGTATGAAAGGAGGTATTACTTAGGTTGTTGAGAGGTCTGCAGCAGGCCTCCCTAGAAGGTCCAAAATGGCTTGAAAGAGCAAGGAAGGGAGGCTGGCCCCACGTGTACTGTGGTTAGGGGGTGAAGCCAAAGTGAGACTTCTGCATGGAGGCAAAGACTTGCCTTGTCTGAGGCCCCTGCTAAGGACAAAGAAAGAAATACTCAGGCACTTTTATGAGTTTGTCCAGATGTAGGGTAAATGGGAAAGAAGGAAGAAGGATGAGGTTTAACAGCTGTCAGCCATCAAACATCAAAAGCTGGTCAGATTCCTCATAACAACATTACCTTATATTCTCAAAATTCTACTCTGTCCTTAGCTGAAACCACACCATCAGTCAGCAGCATTTCTGGATCCCACCAACTATCATAGAGCCACCACCCACAAACAAAGGAACAGCATCAATAAAGTATAATTTCATGGATATTAACTTAAAGTTTGCTATTTCATTGTTGAAACACTCAAAAAATTCTCATTTAGTGTTACAAAGTCTTACTTTAAGAAAGCATTAAAAAGGAAAGGGAAGATGGCAGAGAAGTAGCAGGCTGAGATGACATCAGGCAGCAGGAGATCAGCTAGATAGCCTATCAAACCATTCCAAACACCTACGAATCCAACAGGAGATCGAAGAGAAGAAAAACAACAATTCTAGAAACAGAAAATCGACCACTTTCTAAAAGGTAGGACCAGCAGAGAAGTGAATCCAACGCGACGGGAAGATAGACCCCAGGGGGAGGGGCCGGCTCCCGGCAAGCGGCGGAGCACAAAATCAGGACTTTTAAAAGTCTGTTCCATGGAGGGACATCGCTCCAGAGGCTAAACTGGGGTGAAGACCTCACGGGGACAGCGTGGACTCAGGTGCCCCGGGGTCACAGAAGGATTGGGGGTGTCTGAGTGTCGCAGAGCTCACCGGTATTAGAGCGGGGAAGCCAGCTGCGGAGACAGAGCCGAGGTTTCCTAGAGCCGTGGTCTGTGACACGGGCCGGTGCTCTGTGACATGGGCCGGTGCTCAGTGCGAGGGGTCCCAACAAGATCCGGGGAGACTCCGACCTGGGAGAGCTCAGGGATCTACGGAGTCCGGAGACCCCAGGTGGGACTCTGCCAGAGACAGAGATGCTTGGTCACAGGATGGGTGAGCTCGGAGCACTCCCAGAAGCCAGTGAGACGGGACTGCTGACGCACGATTTTCTCCAAGCGCGGCCGGAGGCAGGGGAGACGGGAGCGATTAAGCGCTTTTCTCTGAAGGCGCACTGAAGACTGGGGCCCCTAGCTCTCGGCTCCTCCGAACCAGAGACTGGGACGCCGCCATTTTCATTCCCGTCCTCCGGAACTCTCCGGAAAGCGTTCAGGGAACAAAAGCTCCCTAAAGCGAACCTGAGAGGATTACTTAGCCCGGCCCCTGGTAAGGGCCGTGCAATTCCGCCTGGGGCAGAGACACTGGAGAATCACTACAACAGGCCCCTCCCCCAGAAGATTAACAAGAAATCCAGCCAAGACCAAGCTCACTTAACAAGGAGAACAGCGGATTCTTATCTGGACAAAATGACAAGGTGGAAAAACTCACCACAAAAAAAAGAACAGGAGGCAGAACCGAAGGCTAGGGACCTAATCAATACAGACATTGGTAATATGTCAGATCTGGAATTCAGGACGACAATTCTCAAGGTCCTAGCCGGGCTCGAAAAAGGCATGGAAGATATTAGAGAAACCCTGTCAGGAGAAATAAAAGCCCTTTCTGGAGAAATAAAAGAACTAAAGTCTAATCAAGTTGAAATAGAAAAAGCTATTAATGAGGTGCAATCAAAAATGGAGGCTCTTACTGCTAGGATAAATGAGGCAGAAGAAAGAATTAGTGATATAGAAGACCAAATGACAGAGAATAAAGAAGCTGAGCAAAAGACAGACAAACAACTACTGGACCACAAGGGGAGAATTTGAGAGATAAGTGATGCCATAAGACGAAACAACATTAGAATAATTGGGATTCCAGAAGAAGAAGAAAGAGAAATAGGAGCATAAGGTATACTGGAGAGGATTATTGTAGAGAATTTCCCTAATATAGCAAGGGGAACAAGCATCAAAATCCAGGAGGTGCAGAGAACACCCCTCAAAATCAATAGGAATCGGTCCACACCCCGCCATCTAATAGTAAAATTTATAAGTCTTAGCGACAAAGAAAAAATCCTGAAAGCAGCAGGGGACAAGAAGTCTGTAACATACAATGGTAAAAATATTAGATTGGCAGCAGACTTATCCACAGAGACCTGGCAGGCCAGAAAGAACTGGCATGATATATTCAAAGCACTAAACGAGAAAAACATGCAGCCAAGAATACTTTATCCAGCTAGGTTATCACTGAAAATAGAAGGAGAGATAAAAAGCTTCCAGGACAAACAAAAACTGAAAGATTTGTAAACACCAAACCAGCTCTACAGGAAATATTGAAAGGGGTCCTCTAAGCAAAGAGAGACCCTAAAAGTATTATCAGAAAGGAACACAGACAATATACAGTAACAATCACCTTACAGGCAATACAATGGCACTAAATCCATATCTCTCAATAGTTACCCTGAACGTAAATAGGCTAAATGCCCCAATCAAAAGACAAAGGGTTTCAGAATGGATAAAAAAACGAAACCCATCCATATGCTGCCTACAAGAAACTCATTTTAGACCTGAAGACACCTCCAGATTGAAAGTGAGGGGGTGGAAAACAATTTACCATGCTAATGGACATCAGAAGAAAGCTGGGGGGGCAATCCTTATATCAGATCAATAAGATTTTAAGCCAAAGACTATAATAAGAGATGAGGAAGGACACTTCATCATACTCAAAGGGTCTGTCCAACAAGAAGATCTAACAATTTTAAATATCTATGCCCCTAACATGGGAGCAGCCAACTATATAAACCAATTAATAACAAAATCAAAGAAACACATTGACAAGAATACAATAATAGTTGGAGACTTTAACACACCCCTCACTGAAATGGACAGATCATCCAAGCAAAAGATCAACAAGGAAATAAAGGTCTTAAATGACACACTGGACCAGATGGACATCACAGATATATTGATATATTCAGAACATTCCATCCCAAAGCAACAGAATACACATTCTTCTCTACTGCCCATGGAACATTCTCCAGAATAGATCACATCCTGGGTCATAAATCAGGTCTCAACAGGTATCAAAAGATTGGGATCATTCCCTGCATATTTTCAGACCACAATGCTCTGAAGCTAGAACTCAATCACAAGAGGAAATGTGGAAAGAGCACAAATACATGGAGACTCAACAGCATCCTTCTAAAAAATGAATGGGTCAACCAGGAAATTAAAGAAGAATTGAAAAAAACCATGGAAACAAATGATAATGAAAACACAACGGTCCAAAATCTGTGGGACACAGCAAAGGCAGTCCTGAGAGGAAAATATATAGCGATACAAGCCTATCTCAAGAAACAGGAAAGGTCTCAAATACACAACCTAACCCTACACCTAAAGGAGCTTGAGAAAGAACAACAAAGAAAGCCTAAACCCAGCAGGAGAAGAGAAATAATAAAGATCAAAGCAGAAATCAATGAAATAGAAACCAAAAAAACAATAGAACAAATCAATGAAACTAGGAGCTGGTTCTTTGAAAGAATTAATAAGATTGATAAACCCCTGGCCAGACTTATCCAAAAGAAAAGAGAAAGGACCCAAATAAATAAAATCATGAATGAAAGAGGAGAGATCACAACCAACACCAAAGAAATACAAACAATCATAAGAACATATTATGAACAACTCTATGCCAACAAATTCGACAATCTGGAAGAAATGGATGCTTTCCTAGAGACATATAAACTGCCAAAACTGAACCAGGAAGAAATAGAAAACCTGAATAGGCCCATAACCAGTAAGGAGATTGAAACAGTCATCAAAAATCTCCAAACAAACAAAAGCCCAGGGCCAGATGGCTTCCCAGG
>RCUC01158970.1:0-26825 GCA_003697995.1 Taxidea taxus jeffersonii
ATGCAATATCATGTGGCCATGAATGATGCCATAAATGTCTATATAGTGATATCAAACAATGTTCCTTATACTTTCTATAAAAATATCAGTTTATAAATCTGTCTGGAATATTCCCATTTTGATTTTTTTTAAAAATGACTATATATACACACAATATATATAAAATCAAAATCAAAATGGATATTTTAGGCATAGGTTTACAAACTGATATATATATATAATTTTTGCTTACCTGTGTCTTTAAATTTTCTTAGAGAAACAAGTGATTTTTTCTAAAAAAGAAATTTAGTTTTTATTTTATTTATATTTTAAAAGGTTTTATTTATTTATTTGAGTGACAGCACACGCAGGAGCAGGGGGAGGGGAAGGGGGTGAAGGGGAAGCAAACTCCCTGTTGAGCAGGGAGCCCTCGCAGGACTGATCCCAGGACCTGAGCCAAAGGCAGACACTTAAGAGGTGCCCCTAGTTTTTATTTTAAAGAAAAATGAAAACCCCTTACATTTAAAACAGAAACACAGAGTTTTAATCCACACACATGTCAAAGAAAAAAACAGAACCAAACACCACCTGGTTGCCCACACTGACTCTATCTTCCAGGCCTCCGTGCCCGAGCCCCTGGAGCAGTCCTAGCCATGGGGGGGGGGGGGGGGCAGGGGGGGGGGATAGAGGTGGGGGAACCGCGCTCCGGGCAGGCCCTTGTCTCAGTGCCCGACTTAGACGAGCTGCGGGTCCACGCACAGCCGCTGCCCCTCATTCCTCACCTCCCTCATTCTGACAATAGTCTGCTTTCTTTCCTCTGAGTAGGAAACCTGCAGAGGCAGCTGGCTTGGGATATTTTGTGTAGGCATGTGAGTTATATGCAAATCACATGGAAAGACAGTCAGAATCTTTTCTCAGATGGTCCAAGTCAAGAATATTTGTGTATTTATCTGTATTATGCCTAAAAGAGGGCTCACGCTTCAGAGATTTCGCTTACTCAGTTTCTTCCAGAATGAAGTGGAGCTGCTGTCAGAAGAGGTTTCAGCTTTTAAAGTTCACTGTTCATTTTGGAGTTATCCATGCATGCATGCTTACAAAAGTTAAATTATTTTCAAAGATAGAATAATTTTTCTGCCACAATTGAATTCAAAGTCAGTGAAGAGCCAGACATGATAATTTCACCTAAGAATCAACATCCTTTATGTTCAAGTAATTTGTAATATGGACATAACAGTCGAATGACAAAAACATTTTTAATTGCGTTAGGTAATAAGAATAGTGATTTTATGGACTGTAGACTTCACTCAGGGAAATCATACATCTCTGTCACTTACACACACACAAACACACATCTCAAGTGTTACTAATATCTGTTAAAATTATAATAGTTATACTTACTTAAAAATTAACAGAAAGTGGTATACCTTTTAAAATACCTATAATCAAAAATCAAAGCCAATCTTGGTTTTCCATTAAATACCAACTTTCATTCAATCTTTGTACTCTTTTCAAAAAAAGTATACTCTTTTCAAAAAATTACTGTATTATGGAACTCAGAAAAAAAAAACAGAACACACCAAGATGTCGCTTTGCTAAATCGTAACACATCTTACGCTGGCATAGGCTACTTTTTGGCTTTTCAAAACAGGTTGAAAAGAGGAAGTACTGATAATTGCATGTAATTCATTCTGATTTTACTGGTTAGCAGTAAGAATTTCCTTTCTTAACAGAGAAAGGCAAGATGTCAACTCTCGTAGTCGTTCAGGATTTTCACTCGAGGTAGAAGGGAATTAGTCCTGGAAGGGAAGAAAACAGAGTGTCGGTGCTGGGTGGGAAGGCGGGGAAAGAAGCTGGAGACAGGGCCCTTTTGTCTCCATCGGGAGCTCCCTGGTAGACTGGCACTAAGTGCTGCCATAAGCAACTCTCTGCTAACTACAGCTTTTGCCAACACAAACGACACCAGAACCAACACAGAAGCTGTGTCCTGGGGGAAGCCCTGCACTCAGGCCTCAACATTCCTGTTCCTCTTGAAGATCTTGTCTGTCTTCTCGCCGCTGGCTGTTCCCTTGCAGCTATTCTAAATGCTGCTCGTTAGCTCCTGACTCACCATTCCCAGCATCTCACGTCCTCAGCTTGACCATCCGTAAAAGATCTTGGTCAGTATGGGGCTTCCCTCCTCAACCTTGGTCCCTAGCTTGGTGCCAGTGCACATGGCACCTTCCCACTGCTGAACTCGGTGTGGGAGGAGGGCTCATTGTATTTGGGCAGAAAGAAGACACAGAAAGCTCATGGAACTCACCCGAGAATTCCCCTAAAATTGTGTGGGAGCAGCCAGAAGGGCTAGTGCAATTACAAAGGTAACTGAGCGCATCGCTTGTTCTCTGACAACCAGAGATCATATAGTAGCAGGGGAGAGAAAGAGTAAAACTTGGCAACTCAAGCCTTTTCTGACTTGAATCTCTTTGACAAAGAAGCTGTATGATGCTTTCTTATGACAGCCACTCATCTTCCCACTCAGTCTTTTCACCCATCCTCCAACCCCCTCCCTTCCATAGGACTCTGAGCTTCCAACACTTGTCTCTTCGCTCACGACCCTGATTCTCCTTCCTATCAATCAGTGAGCCCATTTACATGCCCTTGAAGCCGTTTGCGGTTACATCACGCATTATGATCTCTGTGGGGTGTCTTTGTGTGTGTAGCATGTAGAACACGCTCTTCAGTAGGTGACAGGTTCTTTGGTTAATAACTGTGGAGCTATATCACTGCACAATGTAACGCGTAGGTATATGCTCCAATACAGTGTGAATGGTTGAATTCTGATGGCGGTTCAAAACCAATCACCTTTATATACAGGGAGGTATGTAGGTATGTACATACCAAGAGGCACGTGACTCTTGTGTTTATCTGGGTATCTGTTTTTATCTCTGTGTTTATCCGGGTATCTGGGATTGTGTTTACGCACGTATAAGTCTGCATCTGTGTACATCTGCATGTCTCAAGGCAGAGCCAGTGGCTTCCTATTAAGGAAGCTGTCTCCAAATCTTCCTGCCTAGGTATGTTGCCTTCTCATTTCTGGGGGGGAAAATTTTTATTGTGGTTAAAATATATGTAACATAAAACTTACCATTTTAATCAATTTAAGTGTATAATTCAGTGGCATTAATTACATTCACAGCATTAGATAAATAATCACCACTTCCTAGTCCCAACACCCAAACAGAAACTGTGACTATTAATCAGTAATTCCCTTCTCCCAACCCCTGATAACCCCTAATCTACCTTTTGTCTCTATGAGTTTGCCTATTGTAGATATTTCATAGAAGATATTTCATATTCTTGTATTGAACAATTATATAATTGTCCTTTTTGGCCTGGCTCATGTTACTTAGCATAATGTTTTCAAGGTTCATCCATGTTGGAACATGTATCAGAACTTCATTCCCTTTTTATGGCTGAATAGTATTCCATTATAGATCTATGTCACACTTTATTTCCCCACTCATTTGCTGATGAACACTTACATTTTTTCTACTTTTTAGCTATTGTGGTAATGCTGCAATCAACATTGGCATACAAATATTTATTCAAGTCCCTGTTTTTAATTCTTTATGGTAGATACCTACAGACAGAATCGCTGAGTCATAGAGTAGTTTCATGTTTTGCTTTTTGAGGAACCCTGGAACTGTGACCATTATGGCTGCCCCATTTTACATTATTACCTGCAATGGATGCGGTTTCCAATTTCTCCACATCCTTGCCAATATTTGTTATTTCCCTGTTGACAATGGCCATATTAATGGATGTGAAGAGCGGTATCTTATTGTGGCTTTGCTTTTTCATTCTCCTAATGATCAGTGATGTCGAGCATTTTTCACGTGTTTATTGGCCATCTGTATTTCTTCTTTGGAGAATTTTCTATTGAAGTTCTTCGCCCATTTTTTAAAAATGATTTTCCTTATTTATTTGACAGAGAGAGAGAATAGCAGCGGGAGCAGCAGGCAGAGGGAGAGGACAAAGCAGGCCCCCTGAGCAGGGAGCTGGATGCGCAGATGGATTCCAGGACTCTGGGATCATAACCTGAGCCGAAGGCAGGCACTTAGTGACTGAGGCACCAGGCACCCCTCTTTGCCCATTTTTTAATTGGGTTGTTTTTCATTGTTGAGTTGTAGGAATTCTTTATATATTTTGGATATTAATTTCTCATCAGGTATGTGATTTGCAAATTTACTCTCCCATTCTGTAAGTTGGTTTTTCACGTTCTTGATAATGTCCTTTGATACATAAAAGTTTTTAATTTTGATGAAATCCAGTTCATCTTTTTTCTTTCATTGCTCACTTTCAGTCTTAAGAATCCACTGCCAAATCCAAGATCATGAAGATTTGCTTCTATTTCCTTCTAAGAGTTTTATGGTTTCAGCATTTATGTTTAGTTCCCTGACCCTTTTTGGGTTAATTTTTATATATTATGTAAGGTAACTTCATTCTTTTTACATGTGGAAATCCAGATGAAGCACTTTTTGTTGAAGAAACTGGTCTTTTACATAAATGGATTCAGCAGCCTTGTCAAGAATCAACTGACCATAGACGCATCGCCTTATTTCTGAACTCCCGACTCTACTCGATTGGTCCGTACGCCAGTCTTTATGCCAGTACCATACCACTTTGATTATTGCAGCTTTATTGCAAGTTTTGAAACATGTGAGTCCTCTTACTATTCTTTTTAAGACTGTTTTGGCTATTCAAGGCCCCTTGCAATTCTATATAAATATGAATATTGGCTTTTCCATTTCTGCAAAAAGGGTGGTTGGAGTTTTGATAGAGACTGTATTGAATCTGTAGATCACGTTGGGTACTGCTGCCATTTTGACAATATTAAGTCTTGCTACCCATGAACCCATGGGATGTCTTTCCATCCACTTAAGTCTGTAATTTCTTTCAGCAATGTTATGTAGTTTTCAGTGGATAGGTCTTTCATCTTTTGTTTAAATTTATTTCTAGGTATTTTACTTGCCCTCTCTTTTTGTTTTTAAAGATTTTATTTATTTATTTGGCAGAGAAAGAGATCACAAGTGGGCAGAGAGGCGGACAGAGAGAGAGGAGGAAGCAGGCTCCCCACTGAGCAGAGACCCCCGATTCGGGGCTCGATCCCCGGACCCTGAGACCATGACCTGAGCTGAAGGCAGAAGCTTTAACCCACTGAGCCACCCAGGCGCCCCTATCCTCTCTTTTGAATTGACTTAAAAATCCTCCCCCATTGTAATGACTGGACTATAAAGTGTCCATAGTGCATAGAACAGTGCCTAACACAGAGCAGGCATGGAACAAATGCTAACTGAATATTAGGATCTCCAAAACGATAGGATTTTGGAACTTAGAGGAAATAACCACTAATGCCAATTTCACTCTTCTAAAAATAAGAAATGCTCAGAGAGGCTAACTGAATGGCTCTAAACAGCACAGTTAGCTAGCGGTAGAATCAGAAGTTCCTATCTTCTGAGTGTTTTCTGTGGATCAAAATGTAATTATTATATGCCAAGATTCTGTCTGCTGGAGTAAATAAATGGGTGTGTTTATAAACTTGGATGCTTGTCTTTGGGTTTGGAGTTTTTCACTATCTACTTCCCTAGTCTCTGAAATCAATCTTAAATAATTGGGGTACCTACAAAAGTAGCTTGCATTTAAGACCAAAGAATAATGTATGGATTTCAGCAAATGAGGTTATTCAAATGGATATGTAACTCAGTTAATGATTACCTGGAGACATGTATCCATGAGGGTATCATACATGAAAGTCTCTAGGAGTGTGTGTGTGTGTGTGTGTGTGTGTGTGTGAGATGAGATGGCTGAGTTTCAGTTTGGAAATGAATTTTAGAGCTTTCCATGCTGAGAACAGATGATCTACTAGATTTTATCTCCTAAAGAAGTTTTCTCATTATATAGAATTATGTCCATTTAGAGAAAGAATGGAGAAAAGATAAGAGATAAGACAAGAACTATGTCCTTGTTTACAAACTAAGGTATTCCTTAATGTGTTTTATTATTATTTTTTTCTTAAATAAGAACTGCTTGTTAGCTCTTTGGCCCTCTCCTGAGATAAGGGTCAATCAGTCTGGGACAATGTTTAGTTTTGCTTTATTCTGGCCCTTGTCCATAGCTGGTCAGTCCTTAGGTCATTTTCTTACCTCTCCTGATATAGGTTTCTCCTAGAACCTTCAAAGATGGTCAATAATCATGGGTCTGGGAATTGTTTCTGGGTCAGTGGTGCAAGACCAGCAATTCTCTGGCTCTGGAATTTGGGAGCTGTAGAAGAGAATTGTTAGTTGCCTACTCAGTGTCCTTTTCCTTATTAGTAGCTCCCCAGTTTCATTGTGGGTAATAAGGTACCTAGGAAAAACAAATAAAAAAACCCAAATGAACAAAGACTACATTTCCCATTTTTTCCTTGCAGCTAGAGGTTATCATTAACCCAGCTCTGGACAATGAGGCATAAGCAAAAGGTTTTCGATGGGGCTTTCAGCAAAGATCTTTAAAATGGAGCTGAGAGCTAACAAATACCTTTGTCCCTGTGTAATGTGTCCTTCCTGGCTGGATTCTGGAGCGGACGCTAAAAGTGAGCAGTCCTCCTATAACTGTGGCAACCATAAGAGAAAGGTTAAGATGTCACAGAGATGTAACACTGACATCACTGTGCTGCTGAACCAATGCTCACTCTTTTTACACAAGAAAAACCCCTTATTTGTTTAAACCATTGGCTTTGGAGTCTCTTCAACCAGCAGCGCAATCCAATTCTTAACTGATACAGAAGCTTAAAGAGAAAGATGAGATCATTTGAGTCAATGGACTCCTATGTATCTTGTTGGTAAATTACATTTAGAGCAAACATTATGGAGGAATTCTAGGTAGCCAACGTAACAGTAGTGGATAAATCAGAATCTCTCACCTTCTTCCCTCCACAAAAAACACAAAGACCAAGAAGATCAAATAACACTACATAATGTCCATGTCTTCATAGTAACCAGAAAACAGAATGTCCAAACTTCAAATTAACTGTCAGTAGAAAATAAACACGGAGCCCCAGCGAGTTGCCCTCACGCTCCAAAGCAGGCCCCTCGCAGGCAAAGTCAGTTTGAGAAAAACTGTGCAGAGTTTAGAAAAGGGGAGCTAGTGGTGGATTTAAGATTGATCTAAAGCCACCAAGCGAAAGAGAAAGTCCACTTAGTTTTGAAAACACTGAAAAAACACGCTGATAGATCAGAGCGCTTACTACAGGGCCGGTATGTAGCAGTGCGTGGGAAACTATCAGACCCCCCCCTCTCTGAGATGGAAGGAGGCAGGCACCTGGGTGGCTCAGTCGGTTAAGCATCTGCCTTAGGCTCAGGTCGTGATTCCACCGTCCTTGGATCGAGCCCCACATCAGGCTCACTGCTCTGCTGGGCGTCTGTTTCTCTCTCCCTCGACCGCTCTTCCCTGCTCTTCTTGCTCTCTCTTGCTTTAGCACACTCTCTCTCAAAATAAATAAATAAAATCTTTTTAAAAATGGAAGGAAGCATAATCTCTTTTCCTATCAATCCTCTTCTATAAAATAATAATTAATCAATGAAAAAAAAAAAGAAAGAAAGAAAAAAGAAACGTACTTCGCTACACTGACAGAAGAGGGCACTCTTGATCCGGAAACCTTGCAACCCCCCCACCATTCAGACCTGCCCACGGAAATGCACATCAGTCTTCATGCAAGCGAAATCATTAAAATAAAAATAAAAAATATTCTGGTTTCTCTTCAGATCGTATAAATCTTTCGCCATTTAAAATAAAAATAATCTAAAAAATAAAAATATTTTAAAAAGACAAAAAGAATCCAAAAAATTCAACTCGTAAAACTCCTCTTCCAAATAATTCAAAGTGGGAGAAAACTCACCAACTGTAACACAACTCTCCAAACTGGCTTATATATCCTCAAACAAGCATTTGGGAATATGAGAAACAGTAACAGACAAAAAACCAGGAAGAAATGAGAGAGTTGACTGAACTCAGGAAAGAAACAGAATAAGTATTAGACCGCATTACCTATAAGATTAGAGAGATTCGCACTAAGACACTTAATGTACATATGTACATGCACGGGCCATCTTTCAAGGTACATCCAAATGATTTCTCCACTGCGTAGCTCTTCAGGGTGCATCCTCGCTGGGTATGCCCTTTGAGACTTGTCTGCTATTATTGCTATTATCACCATTATTGGCAATTGGGTGCTTGAGGACAGCAGGGGAGGGGAGGGAATCCTAAGAAGTTTATCTAGAGCAAAACTGTACAGAGTTTATCATACGGCTCACCTAGGCCCAGGCTTGACTTTATGGAAGAGGAGATTGAGATTCAGGGAGGTTTTCAAAGTGGCCCAAAGCCAGTTGTGACAGGGCGATGGAAAAAGCCTGCATTTCCTTCTCTCTCCTTTTTTCTTCCTCTCGCTTCAGAAGATAAGGAATCGTTCCTCCCCTGAATCCATCTTCCAGCACCCTCCAGGTGCTATGAGGTCTTCCTTAGCAGGATCTCTCTTTTATACTCACTTTCCCCCTTTCCCCTGACCCATCCCACCGAACAGAAGCTAAGTGCCCAAGTCACTCTCATTTTCAAAAGCAAATAACCCAAACCATCTTCCCTTGATTCCGTCATCCTGATTTTCCTCTTATCATTAAAACTTGTGGGGGGAACCCTGTGGCTCAGTCTGTGAAGCGTCTGACTCCTGATTTTGGCTCAGGTCATGATCTCAGAGTCCTGGGATTGAGCTCTGCATTGTCCTCCGAGCTCAGCACAGAGTCGCCTTGAGATTTTCTTTCCCTTTGTCCCTCCCCCACTCATGCACACACAAACACACACTTTCTCTCTAAAATTAATAAAAATAGGGACGCCTGGGTGACTCAGTTGGTTAAGCAGCTGCCTTCGGCTCAGGTCATGATCCCAGCGTTCTGGGATCGAGTCCCACATCGGGCTCCTTGCTCGGCAGGGAGCCTGCTTCTCCCTCTGCCTCTGCCTGCCTCTCTGTCTGCCTGTGCTCACTCTCTCTGTCAAATAAATAAATAAATAAAATCTTTTTAAAAAAGTAAAATAAATAAAAATAAAATCTCTAAAACTTCTGAAAGTGGACTACACTAGCTGTGAGCTCTTCGTCCCTACTCATTCTTAAAACTCTTGCTCGTTTCTTCCCCCATTCTCTCTGATCAGTAACTGTCAGTCACTGTCATTGAGACACTCTTACTCCCTGTCTTCTTGGATCTATAATCTTCTTTCTTTAGGCAATTCTCGACTGGTCATTCTCCTTTTCTGCCTTGTCTTCCCCCCTGTTACATGTAGGCACCGCCTGAAGTTCTCCATTACCTTTTTTTTCCCCTCACAGCTACGAATTGCAAATACACGTCTCCAGGCCCATCAGCGTCTTGGGCACCTCTCCCAAGTGACCTACTCGATATCACCCCTGGGTTCCAGAAGTTACCTGGGGCTCAACATACCTGAAATTGAATTTCATACCCGCTTTAATTCCACACCTCCTCCCAATCTCCAATCCAGCCTCAAGTGCTTCTTTTCACCCTTTCCTTTATCTTCTGCACCAAATTATTCAGAAATTCAACTAAAAACACTGAATATTTAGTATGTGCGGGGACGGTTATGGGGCTGGGGATAGGAAGCGAATAAACACACTTTCTACCTTCGTGCTCAGAAACTCAGGGAGAACCTGTGCAGTCAGCATGTCCGTCTCACAGTCGTCCCTTTCACCCCCACTGTCACCCCTAAGTTCAAGTCATCATTACCTCTTTCTTCGACTAACGAGTCGGCCTCTGAAACTAGCCTGCTTGAGCTAGTTGATCTCTGTATTCCTTGCACATTTTTCTAGTTTAACATATCATTTCTGTTTTGATGTTGCCCTCTAGATGGAATGCCCTCCTCAAACTCTCGGTGCTATGCCTTAGCTGTCCTTTAAGGCTCATCTCAAATTCCAGGCCCTCTGTGATGCTTTCCCTGACTTTCTGAGCCAGGAGTGTATCTTCTTTCTCTGAACTCATGCGGACTTGCCCTCTGCATCTGTGCCTTACCAGCCGTCCCTCTTGCCAGAGCTGCTGGCTTCACAAAGTACGATTAGAATGTAGACACCGGTTTTATGCGATAGAAACGCATATCAGTGATCAGCTTCAAGAGAAATTACTCCACCACTAGTTCATTTGTATAATATCCCTTCTTTCTTTCTTCCTCTCTTTCTCTCTCTTTTTTTTTTTTTTTTTTTTTTGAGATTTGATAAACTAAACTGTTAGAGAAGCTGAATATGGTAGGGCAACTTTGCTCAGTGCTTCAAAGGAAATCATGTGTGACTTCAAGAAAGTCACATAAGTTCTCTGGACCTCGGTTTTGTTATCTAGAAAACTGAAAAGCTGTACGAAGTGATTTTCAGTGCTCTTCCAGATCTAATCTCCTATAATTAAGGCTTTGAGGGGATTTCTCTGTTGATAAACTAAACCAAGGTCTATTCCCAGCCCCTCTCCTTTTCTTGTCTTCTCTGTAGAAGTTGGAAAAGCTAGATATCCTCTTTACTGGCCTTCCGTGCAGTTAGCAATGGCTGTGTAATGTGGTTCTGCCCAACGAGATATAAGCAGAACTCTATTACGAGGAACTCTAAGAAGCCATTTGCTTTTCAAAGGAAAGAGATGACATCGCTCCCGTGGTAGGCAGAATTCTCAGATGGCCTCTTGGTGTACATGCCCTGTAGAGTCCCCTCCCTTTGAGTACGTGGAACCATGGGATCTCACCCTATGATTATGTTATCAATTGGTTGACTTCGAGTCAATCAAAAGGAAGATTATTCTGAGTGGGCCTCACATAATCAGGCAAGCTTTTTGAAAGAGATCATTCCCTGCCGGACTCTTAAAAGAAAACAAACAGCAATGTTGTGAACTGCTTTGGAGCAGCCTCTAGGAGGTGGGAGCCTCCGTCGTAGGAACTGAATTCTACCATCAGCGAGCTTCAGAGAGGACCTGAACCTCAGAGGACGTGTAGCCCCAGCTGACACCTTGACTACAGTCTAGTGATTCTTTGAGCAGAGAATTCAAGCAATGACGAGACTCCTGACCCACAGAAACTGTGAGATAACAAATTTGTGCTAAGTTCCTAAATGGGTGGCAATTTGTGGCGCAATAGTGGAAAACTCATACAGCTCCTTTTCACTTAATCTCAAAAGCTGAGCGCTTAAAAACCATCTTGTTATAAAGGATAGGTCATATAAATCACAGAATCTCTGACCTTGACCTCTTGCATGTCCAAACTGTGGTCAGCAGCTGCTTTTCTTCAAACCTTTTTTTACACCAGGAAAAAAAAAATGTCTATTTGTCTAAGCCAATACATGTTAGCAAGCTTTTCTCTTACTTGCATTTGAAATCATTTCCAACTAACACAGCGAACTTCTGAAAGTAGCGTGAGCAAGTTTTTATTGGTTCGTGGGCAAACATTTACAAGGAATCCAGATAGAAAACACACACACACACACACACACACACACACACACCAGGAATGTTCCAGATAGAACACACGCATACACCAAGAAGAAAAGGCTCGTGGCCTACTGTTGGAGGAGGGGGTGGCGAGGGACAGCGGGAGGGGGTGGGCGGAGAAATTAAGATACAGTTGGAATACAGAGGGATGGAGGCTGCGATAGTGTGAGAAGATCTTGGGAAAACTCCACGAAGGGGCGCCCAGGACCCACGTCAGGGCTGGCTGGGAGGGAAGGACGGGATCCGGAGTTCAGGATGTGGACCACGAGGGGCGCGTCCAAGTGCCCGGGAGGGACACCCTGGCACAGAGGGAAGTGGGGCTCAGGCAGCCAAAGAAGGGGCCGCCACCCAGCCCCTGGTGAGAGGCCGGGAATGTGCCGGACGCTCGAGGCTGAGAGAGACGAGCGGAAATACACGGTGCAGGCCTGGGGTCTGCGGGTCCCCGGGTCCCCCGGCGGGGCGGCTCGCGCTCTCCCCCTTGTCTAGGGAGCTGCGGGGACCCCGACGCTCCGTCCTGCGCCTTTGGCAGCGGCCCCCGCCGGCGCCGCGTGCAGAGCAGCACCCACGGGAGAACCTGGGCCGAGCTTCTGCAGGAAGGAATCGTGCACAGGGAAGTCAAGGACAGAGAAGCGCGTTGGGCAGGGAAACGAGCCCTCAGCTCCCCAAGTAAATCTTGGAGGCGTTCGGGCTTCGTCAGAGCGCATCGTCTCTCCTCTCGACTTAGGGTTCTTGGGCCCAGGGTTTTGCTTGGGAGTTCGGTAGCCCCTGTGCGTCCCCTTTCAACAAGTGAAGGAGCAAATATGTCGGTGAGCTGGCCTGTGCATTCTGACGGGGGGCCCAGAGAAGAACGCGGGGCGCAAAGAGGCTCCCGGCAGATACTGGTGCAGGAGGGTGAAGGCAGCAAAACAGTCCTCGCTTCATCCGCTGACCCGTTTTCCTCAAGCCGGGGGAGCAGACATGACCGGGTGCTAAGAAGAAGAGGTGACTCGGGCTAGGGAAACTGTTCCGTCTGGAACGTCTGGCTTCTTGCACTTAGCATAACGCAAGGTCAGTTTTTAAAGCTCCGATGCTGTCTGCCAAGGTCATCTCTCCTGTGATGTCAGACGAAGTGGGTGAGCATCGGCGTGCGCGCTTGCCTTAACAAATTCCCCGAGGTGTGACCGTAGACCCTGAATCAAGCCTGCTGAGTACCGAGCTCTTCCTCTTTGTTATCTGTCCCGGTATGTGTCAGGCTAGACTTGCAGAGCGCAAACACTACAGCGGCAGTGAATTTATACGTGACTGTGGCTCATTTAGTAGCATTTAGAATTGCACAATTGCATTTTAGCCAGTCAAGAACACTACTGCGCCTATACTACTGGCCTTAAGGAACTTGGGAAGATAATTAAAAAGAAAGCATATAGTTAAATCTACAAAATTTTATTGCCGAAAGGAGTTTTAGGGACCATCTAGTCATAGCAGCACAGAATTTCACAGTGGCAGTGACCTGCAAGATTTCCCAGACTCACCCGTCATCTCAGATTTGAATTTCCTTCTGGGCAGCAAATTCTAAGAGCCCACAAGTGATGCAAACGTGTAAGACTAGCCGTAGAGAGTAATGGGGCTTGAGGCATACTGAGGGGGTATGGTAGTACCTACGGTCATTCAAATTCAATTTCAAAAATTGACACTGTGAAAAACCAATAAATGCACATCTCTGGGCATTAGTCAGTCCTTTGGTTATCATGTTACAATCTCTTTTCTACAGTAGCCTTCTCAAGTTTTTAGTTAGTGTAACAGATACTGCTGAGACCCTGACTTCTACGTTTTCATCCTTACCAGTTCATTGTGTCCCAGCCTGGCTTTCAACTGCCAGCAATAGTGCCAGGCAAGCGGAAAATGGCAGGGGACTAATGGTTTCCTGGAGTAGTTTGCAACCTCAGCTGATGGAAATTTGTGCATGAGCATCCCAGCTCTCTCCTGAGGTGAGTGTCTTACACTGGTCTCCAGAATTTCCAAATGGGATTAGAGTTCCTCTTTCTGTATTGCACTCTTGTGTGAATAGTATCCTTCACTCCCAGCACCCTTTTCTTGTCTCACTTCCGTTTTTCGTATCACTCTTCCCTGGGATCACCTACCGGAGAAGCTACTTCTGTGGGGATCCTCTTCTCAGGGTCTACTTCTGTGAGAAAATCTCAAGTTACTGTAGCCAGTGAATACTCAAACACCTCCAGAGATGAGGGACTCTGCATCCCCAGACCCTGAGGCTGTCTTGGGAAACCTCTGACCGGCAGAAATATCTTCCCTTTACTAAAGTGAAAGTGTCTATGACCGGCTAATGGTTCACTCGATGGGACTAGATACCACTGTCTAGAAATACCCTCTTCAGAAAGAACCATTCAATCCAATTCTTAAATTGTTTAATTATTCTTGAACCTATTCTACATTTCACTCGTTTATCTATGAAAGAAAACTTGTTAATTAGTATACAAAACCCGTAGTGAGAATCTGGAGTGAAAAATGCCCAGGAGAGGGAAGATTGGAGGAGGAGGATGGACTTTCCCATCACATGAGATGGAAACTAGATCCATAGTTCATTAAACGTTAAAGGAAAGGTCAATCCAGAAGACTGGAGAACATGACATCATTTTGCTTATATAGATGATACATGTATGATGTGTATAATTTATGGTCTTAGTTTTTCACCTGGGAAAGCATCGTGAAAAATGTGCTATGTCTTCATTTTTCAGCCTGACAGTTTTTAGGCACCAAACTGGGAAGTTTGTTTCCCAGTCAAATGTAGTACCTAACGGGGTATCAAATACTTTGTAAAGGTGCTGGCATGGCATTAGATCCTTACCTTCCTCCCAAGAGGCATCTTTTGGGCTCTTGAAAAGGCAAGAAAGGTTCTGAGCAATGTTCTGACAGTATCTCCCTATTCCTTTCCGCTTTAAGAGAGAAAGGGGAGCTTCCGGAGAGCAAAGAGCTGGACGGAACGGAAGCAAACCAGTACACCAGGGAGATTTCAGAGCCCTGAGGGACATCCCTCTGACATTCCGTGTGAAATGAAGTACTTATTGAAGAGCTCAGTGGACTAGTTTCCAAAGTTGGAGAGTACTGTGAGGACATACATGGTCATGTTTTCACAACCGATTTCTGGGACACACTGGAAGGACTGATTACTTGCTAATATATTCTTCCTTATACAAGACTACTCCGTGAATATGCATTCCTGAGCATTTATGAACAGTTTTTCTTTTAAAAATTTGAAAGAGAGATAAACAAGTAATTACTGAATTCAAGGCTACACCTATTCCTCCCACTTCTCCCTCTGATGTAGTTACAATAAGTCTGGGTTGTGCATATCTGAACATTTTCTGGTTTTGATTGTCAAGCAATCAAACAGCGTTTCTCGCCCCCATTCAGACCCATAATTTAGAAGCTCCTCTGCAGTGACACTTGGTGCAGTTTAATTATAATGCTCCTCAATCCAGAAAGCTATTTAAAGGACGATGGAAGCTGTGCGTTTTCAGTCCTTTCTCTTAAAAACGATTCAGGAATGTATGTGTAGCTGATCCCAGATTGAAACTTTGATACTCGTGTTGTGCGCGCCTTTGGACAGCACTGTCTTTTCCTCTAGAGAGCGGCTCATATTCTAAAATGTATGTTCTTTCTACGAAAGAGTACCCAGCACAGTTATTTCATTTTGAAACTCTTGCACCACAACAACCAGAAGAAGGCATGTAAAATTTCACAATTATCTGCACTCTCTTTCCAGCAAATACTTTTCCATTTCAAAATGAAATTCTCAAGCCCCAAATGGGTAGGTGTTTTAATTCAGCATTAAAATAAAGAACTGCTTTTTCTGGACATATTCTCTTTCCTTCCCTGGCAGTTACTGGTACCAACTTGTTCTTAATTATCTCCCACTCCATGCTAGTCACAACCGCCCGCCAACTTCACACTCAGCCAGGCCAGCCCACAGTGCTCACCCCGGCCCCTCTGGCTGAATCGTCTTCTGCCACCGACGTCCTTTCCCACTGCCATTTCCTTTCGTACTTTTCAAAGGGACAGTCTTGCTTTTCTAAAGCTTTTTTCTTCATTCTGTGTTATGTGCCCTTTTACATTCTAGAAAACTGTAATTCTAAGGGAATTTTCTTCCCATCACTGAAGACAAATCACACTTAATGCATCATAGAACCTGTGCTTACTAGCTACCCATTAATTCTATGCTTTAGGGAAAAGTAGGACTTGAGAAACTGGACATTCATCACCTTCACTCTAACATGCAAAAGATAAAAGGGACTCATTTTTGTAAGTTTCTACCTTGGCAGAGACACGGAAAATCCTAGGCCTGGGCTCTATAAATAGTCAACCTTCGGATTGACATTCTTGTGCTCAGGATTCTCTTACCGATTTTTAAAAAAAATTCTACAATCAAGTCCTTTCAATCATTAACTCTCAAGTCTCCATTTTTTCCTTAAGCACAAATGCTGAGGGAATGGCTCCTACAGAGTGTGGAGCTTGAAGGCACAAGGATTTGATACCTGAAGGTATCCGAGCTCTGAGCCGCTAACAGAAACTTTGTGCTAACACCAGCCCAGATCATGACAGCACAATTAAATGTTTCATCTGCACGCATTACTTACTTAGTAATCTCAACATTTTCAGGAGGTAGCCATGGATTAAAGAGAAATCCTGGGCATGTATGGGACAGATCATTTGTCATTATCTCATAAAGATTCCTGACACTGATCTTACAGTGACCCCAACAAGCAGAGGGAGAAAAAAGGAAGCCAAGGTCAAATGGTGAGTGACAGCCCCATTGAGGGAGTCCCTCTTCATTAAGAAGTTCCAGTTAAAAGAGATACCCTTGGCCCAATACCTCATTTTATATGAGAAAAATGAGCTTCAAAGGCCTGACTTGTCCAAAGTCATTAGGAAATTAGTTTAAAAAAATTAGAACCCAAGTATTGGGGGGCCTCGGTGGCTCAGTCGGTTAAGTGTCTGCCTTGGCTCAGGTCGTGATCCCCGGGGTCCTGGGATTAAGCCCCGCATCTGGCCCCCCGCTCAGCGGGGAGTCTGCTTCTCCCTCTCCCTCTGCCCCTCCTCCCTGCCCCATGCTTTCACTCTCTTTCTCTCTCTAAAATAAATAAATCTTAAAAAAAAAAGAACCCAAGTGTTGCCACTGATAAAAGGAAATCTGTCTTTGTGAGTACCTGGCACTGTGCCCTTCCCATATCATTTCACCAAATGCTCACAATAACCCCGCAGAAAGGCATCATTATCCCCATTTGACAGATAAGAAAACTGAGGGTCATGAAGGTAAGTAATTACTCCAAGTTCTCACACACACACACACACACACACACAGGGCAAGCGATGCTGCCACATGGAACTTCTGGCTGATGTTCGCAGCTACCGGCCCACAGCCTCTCGCACACTCACGCAGGAAGTGCCCAGCAGTGAACCGAGAGACTCAGAGAACCATGGGGCTGAAGGCACACAACAATCCCTGGGCTGTTGCTTGTGTGTCGGTAAACATCGTCTTTATCTCCATAATGAAAACGTGGGGTTTTAGGCTCCTTTTGTGCCTTTACTGCTATTTTGTTGTTGCTATTTTTTGTTTCGTTTGTCTCTTTAGACAATAAGACCATTCTAAGAAGCAGATGGCAAACAGGCCCTTTCACATATTACTGCCTGGAGTCACACTGCCAGTACGTTTTAGGAGACAAGAAAGTAATCATACTCTCACAACCCTTAGCATTTTCCCCTGAGGACTGAATGGAAAGGATTTCTTTCTTTTTCTTCTCTTTTTTAAAAAATTATTTTACTTTTATTTTTTAAAAGATTTTATTTATTTACTTAAGAGAGAGAGAGTGACAGAGAGAGAGAGCATGAGGGGAGGGGAGGGTCAGAGGGAGAAGCAGACTCCCCGCTGAGCAGGGAGCCTGATGTGGGACTCGATCCTGGGACTCCAGAATCGTGACCTGAGCCAAAGGCAGTCGCTTAACCAACTGAGCCACCGAGGCGCCCCACTTTTTTTTTTTAAAGATTTATTTATTTATTTTAGAGAGAGAGTGGGGAGAGCGGTAGAGGGGGAGAGAGAATCCTTAAGCCGACCCCACTCTCAGCATGGAACCCAGCACAGTGCTCGATCTCATGATCCTGACTGAGATCATGACCTGAGCTGAAATCAAGAGTCATCCATGTAACCAACTGAGCCACCCAGACATCCCAATGAATGGAAAGTATATCTGAGGGAAGATGGTTGAGCCCTGCCTAACCTTGGAAATTTGGAACCGAACGGAGGTGTTTAAGATCTTTGCTCTTACTTTAGGTTTGATTGGTCTACAGCCATGCCACCCTGAACGCGCCCGATCTCGTCTGATCTCGGAAGCTAAGCAGGGTCGGGGCTGGTTAGTACTTGGATGGGAGACTTTAGTTTTGATTGGTGGGAAAATTATTATTTTAATTTATCTGCAGTTACACACAGCACAATTCTGCTTTACTCAGAAAATAAAGGAATCTACATTTAAATAAAGTTCTGACTTGTGTCACTTTAACAACCTATACATCAAAAACGAGGTAGGGAAAATTAAATAACATAAATTAAATAACATAATAAAATAAAAATAACAAAATTTAACATGCAGTTTCTTTTGTGAATAGACCCTGTAAGTCACAATGATGCATCTTAAGTATGCACATATTAACTTGGTACTCACTTTATTCAGTCATCCCCCTCTGTCTCCAAACCTTCTCAATGTCCCACCCAACATCCAGGACACATTCCCTTTCTCAACTCTATGAGCTCATGCCTTTTCAATTGTTCAGTCTTCCCTAAAATTATTACCTTTCAGGATGTTTTTTTGTACTAACTGGAAGTGTGGTGGTGATTTCCTTTGGAATATCTGTCTGAAACAACCTTTTAAATAAAGTGAAAAGTGAAATAAAGTGGAAGTCTAGATTAGATCATCGTTGAGGTGTCTTCCATATCTTAAATTTTTTGTGTTTCTACTGCAATGTATCAAATCAAGAAACATGTATTGAGCACCTACTAAACGTCAGGCATTGTACCAGAAATTGAGGGAATCAGGATGTAGTCCCTCCCCTCAACCATCTTATTCTATGGCAGGGGAGAGGGGATCAGATATGACTAATTATCACTCAACATTAAAAATGATAAAATCAAGGTATGTATATGGGGATCAAGTGTCTAATTCTGTCTAGATGGTTGGTGAAGTAAAACACAGAGAAGATGGCATCTGAGCTAAGCCTTGAGAAATGAGTTAACAGGCCCAGACAAGAAGGAAAGGACTTTCTAGGTAGAAGGAACAGCTTGAGGGATGGCACAGAAAATGGGAATATCTGGGTAGAGCAAAGAGAGCATAGATGAGCATACTGGTAGGGCAGTAGGACTAAGACCATATCCTCCGAGAAGTCAGTTATCCGGTCTATTAGTAACCTAGGGCTGCCATATAATATACTACAGACTGAGTGGCTTAAACAATAAAAATTTATTTTCTCACAGTTCTAGAGGCTGAAGTCTAAGATCAAGGTGTCAGCAGGTCTGGTATCTCCCCAGATCGTTTTCCCTGGCTTGCAGACAGCCACCTTCTTGCCGCATCCCCTCACAGCCTCACAGCACCCAGACTAGCTATCCTCAGGTCAGTGTATTAAAATC
The DNA here is from genome assembly GCA_003697995.1 of Taxidea taxus jeffersonii. NCBI lineage: Eukaryota > Metazoa > Chordata > Mammalia > Carnivora > Mustelidae > Taxidea > Taxidea taxus. Next base: position 19,174 of record RCUC01158970.1, read on the forward strand.
AGTCACCCCATTCATAAGAAAACTCTTAGGCCGTCCCCAAATGACTGCACATTCTGATTTCACATTTAACTTTTAAATGTAACAAATGGTAGCCAACTGACCGTGTTTTCCAGAGATGGCTGCAACAACCTCTCCCGTCCCTCCCGCTCTCTTCCGGTGTAATATTGCCAACTGCCTCATCAACAAGTGGAGGCTCAATCTCGTCCCTCCGCGTCTGGGGCTGATCTCGTGACTCACTTGTTACTAACACAACAGCGCTGCATGATTTCCAAGGCCACGAGCAAAGGCCATGAAACGTGCACTTGTTTCTCTCAGAACACTCACCTTCTGGAAGCCCCCCTTTGTGGCCTTCCCTCTCAGAACTTAATCACCAGCTGTGAACAGCACGAGCCACGTGAAGAGGCCTTGTGTAGGTGTTCTGGACAATGGTCCCAGCTAAACCCAGCCTTTAGCTGTTCCAGCCCAGGTGCCAGACAGGTGAGTGAGACGCCATCTTGCAACTAGATCTTCTAGTCCCACTTATTCTAGATGTCGTCTACTAAAGTCCCTCTTCCTCACCTGAGTCTTCCTAGCTGAGGGCCAGACATCGTAGAGCAAAGAAGAACTGCCCCTACATGGTCACAATGAGTTCCTGATCCACAGAATCTAAGAGCATAATAAAATGATTTTTTTCATGCTGCTAAGTTTAGGATGACTTATTACATAGCAATAGTAACTGAGTCAGACAATCAGACCACTAAGGGAACAAGATTTCTGAAAAACCCCTTAAAGTAGATATATGGAATTGTTGGACCACTATATTGTACACCTCAATATTTTTCCTGAAAACTTCCCTATTTATAATATAGCATGTGATTTTATGTTCACGATAATATTCCAGTCTCATTAAGAAACTGTTAAATTTGGTTTGGGATACATACCTTTAGAAGGGAAGAGAAATAGATTTTCACATTTTAGAAAGATACACCTCAAATTGGTTAATATTTAAAATGTTTTGGTGCTTTAAAAGGAATGTAAGTTTCCATTATCAGGAAAATTAAAATACATAAACATTATCATTCTTTCAGAATATGGATAGTTTAGGCTTTACTATAATTTTTAATTGAATGAAAAATTTCATATTTATTGGTGTTTGTGTTGCTTGTCAAAAGTAAGTCTTGGGAACTAGCATATTATTATTTATATATACATTCTCTTTTTCAACAAAAAATTTGAGCAGGCTTTGATGTTTGCTTAACCAGTTTCATACCTCATTAGGCATACCACATATGGATAGAATCATCATGAAGAAATACACTTTGACAATGGTAATGATGTTAAATTATGACCTCTCTAGAGACCAGGGACCATGCACTATTATTCATTTGTATATCTCTGATATTGCCTAGTTCAGTGCTTTGTATGTAATAGAAACTCAAAAGTGATTTAATGAGTTGAATTAAATTTACATAATTATGATTAGATCTTTAAATCACTTGTCTAAATTTTTTCTCCAGAACGCTGTAGAGAAATGAGCAAAAAAGATCTGAAATAACTAACCTCAAGTAATACAAAATAGCCATGTAAAATACCACCCACTTCTAAAATGGATATACTGATGCATTACAATAAACGCACCACATGACAGACTTCTCTCATTTTATTTCCATGGAGTTTCACACCATTAAAATGGTATCGCAGCTCAGGTCAGGACTAACACTGACTGAGGATTCTGCATATGGTCACATGTAGCTGCGTTTATGTGTCTGTGTGTGGGCACATGTGGGTATGTTTAGAAGGAAAGCAGATTTATTAGCAGAAATAGAATTTCCAGTCTCATAATCCCATCACAAATACTTTTTGCAAAGAGCAGACAGAGCTGGGCCTGAAGGACGGTCTAAGGACACACGGGGCACAAGCAGCCAGGCTAACATGAAGAGTACTAGCTTTCCTCCCGGAGACCAGCAAAGCCAAACTACTCCTCCACCCCGTGAAGCCCCCACCCCGAAGCTCCCTGTAGGACCCTCCCCCCCCCCAACATTCATCTCCCAGAGCTGGGCCCCGACTCGAGACGAGTCAGTAGAGTTTCCCTCTCAGTTGTTCTCTGCGGTGGCTCAAGATTGCAGGATAAACTGTTGACTGAAATTTTATCTTTGCTGATAATTTAACTATGTGCAGACAGTATAATTGCAGCCGGGGTGAAATTGAACTTCGACTCAAAATGTATGGTCCTTATCCTCAGAACTTGTAGACCAGTGAGAAGGATGGGTGCAGACGTTTCTAGGAAGCCATAGTCGTTTCTGACTGTAGAAGTCAGACGCTAATCTGTAAGACGAGTAAGGGGCGCATGGGGAATCTGAGGAGGGTGGAGAAAGATACTATGCTATTGTGGAGAAAGATACAGTTCTCACCTGAATCTCACTTTTGGTAAATGGTTCTGATGAAAACAACTAGCACTATGAATTTGTAAAATGCTTTTAATAAAACAATAATAAAATTACTTAATTTACTGAATACATACAAAGTCCAAGATACCAGCACTATGCTATGTACTCAACTGCATTCCTCATGGAACCCTTAAAAGAGCCCTAGGAGTAGGTTCTGTTATTATCCTTGTTTTACAAATAAAGAAACTGAAGTTTAGAGAATCAACTTATCCAAGGTCATACAGTTAGGAAAATGACAGAGCCAGGATACCAGTCCATGGACCTGTCTGACTCCACAGTTCAAGATTTGATTTAACTGCTATGAAATGCGTATCTCTGTCTTCCCCAAACCGTGTGTGAGTGTGTGTGCGTGTGAATTCCATTTTATAAATGAAGAAACTCAGATTTGCAAAAGTCAAATGACTTCCTCATTTCTCTATCCCTGGAATTTTTGACAAAGAAAGCCAGAAGACAGTAAACAAACAACATAGAACTATCTTCAAATAGTATATCTGCAGAGATCTGGGTATTTGAAACTAAATTTTGCACTGCTCATTGTCAAGAAAATATCTGTGTTCTTGGCCTGGACAACATATGACTGATGTTTACAAATAGTTCTATGTTCTGATTTCCCCTTGTCCTTAAGAGAGAAAAGCAGTTTAACACACGACTTAATTTGTAACTCAAGATTTACCTGCCTTTATCTACACAAGAGTCTTAGTTGTCTTGAAGCTTTTCCAGTTAATTCCTAATTAATTATATATTTCAAATTGGTCATAATATATTTCATAATATATTGGTCAAATTATTTCATAATATATATAAAAAGAGTAGAGAGCTTTATTGGTAGGTTACAATTATAAGATTATACAATTGCCACAACTAATTTAAAAGTAATTAATGAAGGCTCAAGTTTCAAAACGGCAGAAATATTTCAAAAATGTTAATTTCCTGGTCATTGGGAGTAGCAAGAACCTTCTCAAATATTTATCTTCAGAAGTGTCAACATTTCCTATACTAAAATACATAGACCACAATTTTTGAAAAAGATTTCTATGGCATTCTAGTAACACAATCAGTTATATACCATGCCATGTCAGCCATTCTAACCACCTGGAATAGGGGGAGGGAACTTTTCGTAGCTTATTCCCTTTGAAGCCCAAGAGGCAATAATTCTTCTCCACTTGAGAACAGAATTATAGCCTTCAACTTAGTTTGCCAACTGATCCCTGGTTTCCAAATTAACCAACAAGTATACAAGTAGGGCACAATGCTACAGAAAATGGACAGGGGTACCTGGGGGGCTCAGTCAGTTAAATGGCCAACTCTCAGTGATGGCTCAGGTCATGATCTCAGGGTCCTAAGATCAAGCTCCATGTCTGGCCCCATGCTCAGTGGAGAGACTCCTTGAGGTTCTCTCTCTCCCTCTGCCCCTTCCCCTGCTCACTCTCTCTCTCCCTCTAAAATAAATAAATAGGGGCGCCTGGGTGGCTCAGTGGGTTAAAGCCTCTGTCTTCAGCTCAGGTCATGATCCTAGGGTCCTGGGATCAAGCCCCGCATCGGGCTCTCTGCTCAGCGGGGAGCCTGCTTCCCCCCCTTTCTCTGCCTGCCTCTGCCTACTTGTGATCTCTGTCTGTCAAATAAATAAATAAAATATTTTTTAAAAAATAATAAAATAAATAAATAGATCTTAAAAAAAAAAAGAAAGAAAGAAAATGTGCAGATGGACATCTGGTATCCCAGATTAGAATAAGCAAAGAGCAGAGAGCGAGAGCACATATCCTAAGTATGTGCTTAGGGTACCACAGAATGCCAAAAGAGTTTACAAGTAGTTATTTGGGGGGGGTGGTGGTGAAAGTAGGCTTTAATGAACTACATTACACTGACATTATGAATCATAATTTTAAAAATTGGGGGGGGGGCATCTGGGTGGCTCAGTCAGTTAAGTGCCTACCTTTGGCTCAGGTCATGATCCCTGAGTCGAAGGATTGAGGCCTGCATCAGGCTCCCTGCTCAGTAGCGAGTCTGCTTCTCCCTTTCCCTTTCCCCTCTACCCCTCACCCTGTTCATGCTCTCTCTCTCTCTCAATAAATAAACAAAATTAAAAAACAATTTTTTTAAATACATGTATGAGAGGTTGAAGGGTGGGGAAGGCTTCATAACCTTTTTGGTGGCTGAGATCACCAAAAGCAATCAACACTTCTTTATATCTCAAAATAGAATAATTTGACATAATATACAATTGATTAGCCAGAATCTCTTTATTTGTGACAAATATTGGAAACTTTCGATTCAGTTCATAAAATGGTTCTAGTCAACAACAGAGCCTATGTCTAAGTTACTGTCCTGTGTGACTCGGGTGTTTCAACAATGGGTAGTTTGAGCCGAGGTTTCAACAGAGATTGCAGCAGATGTTTCCTGAATGTATAAATTATGAATGAACTAGAGGCAATACACCTAGATTCAAAACTCACTTTTTTTTTTTCATTTCTAATCTGTGACCTTGGATCACTTACCTTGAGCTTAGGTTTCTACAGCCATAAAATGAAAATTATATGCCATATATACTTTATGGAGTTGTTAGGATGATGAAATGAGATAATAGAGTAAGATCATCTCACTAAGGTAGTTAAATCCCTTCTTTGGGTATGGGAGAATTAGAAATGAGACATCTATTTGAGGAATTATATTAAAATCCTTTATAACCTTCCCATAATCATTCATTCATCAAACAGATATAGAATACTGCAGGCATGGTATTAGGTACAGAGAAATTTTGCGATAAAGCCTCAGGAAATAAGATATCTTATGTCCATTTTGACATGGTCTACAGACTATGTGGTCTTTGATATAGCTGACAATTAATTGTATTTTCAACCATCTCTCTGTGGTGCCCTTCCATCTTCAAGAATAAGAGACGAGGTAAGAGTGTCTGTTTTACAAATTGCCTAGTGATTTTCAAAAATCAAAGTTTAATGGTTTGGTTTTTTTTTTTTTTTAGAGTTATGAAATAGGTGTGAATGTCAAAACTGCCCAGCTAAATGTTACCCCCTCCATGACCTCACAACCAAAATGTCACCTCCTCTTACAGGAACCCTCTTTCTCTCTGGTCTCTAGGATTTCAGTAATGCTTTTCCATCTGGCTGGATCACTGTCTCCTGGCCTCCCTGCCCCAGTTCACTTGGCTCCTGATCTAAACTTCGGCGCTCTCTTCAGTCATTCCCCATCCTGAACAGCTTCTCCATCCTCACTCCCTCACGTCCCCAGTCTGGATAAAGGCCTTTCTCACCCTTAGAATGGGGTATTCAGTGAAATCAAGTTGTTCTTTTTTTTTCTTTACTGGAAAGACATCATCTCAAAATGTTAGTGGAAACATTAGTTCATCCTTGGAGCAGATTCTTTTGCTTTAGGAAAATCACCAGAATACTCTTATAAACATAATAATTACTTACTGTTCCTAGAGAAAAATATTAAGTCACCATTAATCTGAAAGCTAGTATTTCAGACAAACACACTAAATGCACCATTGATAATGTACATTTTGCTATCTTTAGCATAAATACACCCTTGCAGAGATAGAGACAGAGACAGATAAAGTTTTTTTTCCTAAATATGGATTTAGTCTTATGCCCAAAAATTGCCCCCCTCCCATTGGGAGATATAAATGTCCTTTATATAAAAATTTTCTCACAGATTGGTTTAGAACAGTCTATATTGGGAGCCAGGTCGTACCTTCTCTCAGCATCTCTCAGACCCAGAATGGTCTTGTAAGCACGTGACCATGGCTGAACTGCTGGCAACCCACCCACGGGTTTCTTTAATCACATAAACCAGACTTTGAAGTATGTCTTTGGAACTGGTACTCTCACCTTGCCTGACCTCCTGAGGCCGAAGAGCACCTGGTGGATGAGGTCGAAGGAACTGGATGTTTCCATGGTCAGTCATTCCAGGGTGGAAGACAAGGCAGGCCCAGGAATGGACTGGAAGACGGCAGACTTCTTCCTGGTTATAGAAAAAGAAGAGGATTAAGTGTAAGAACTCCACAACACGAAGATGCCTGGGGGACCTGCCATGTCTCCAACACACAATACTAATTGATTTGTGTTTAATATTAATGGAAGATCGCAAGAGTAGCGAGTAACTTTTAGGGGCAGCTGAGTTGCAAGGTACTTTCTGTGTGGTGCTTGAGTTGTCTTAAGTGTGATGGTGGCTTCGGCGGTGCTCTAGGAATGAAGGAAGAACTCAGCGACAGCAGGTGTGAAATGAAAAAGAGCCAACAGCAGCATGGAAAGATGTTGACAGTAGTTCAAAATATCAGTTGTAGGATCCGGAGGTAAAACATCTAGATCAGGATGGCTGGTCAGCTGATCAGTGACTACCTGAACAGACGACAGGACATGGAAGTGTTCCTCAGGGATTTATAGAAACTATTCAAGAAGGAAAAGAATCCAGTAAAAGAACAAATTTCTCACAACTCTCTCTGAGATCTATTGCTATTGTTTTGGGGAGAACTGATGCAAAAGCATGTGCCTTTTAAAGGTTAAAAGAATTTGGATTCCATTTTCAAATTCACTTTGTCTTTTCTACAAAACGTTCAGGTTGTTGATAATAAGGACTGTGTCTTCTTTATCTTTACATCATCACAGTTTCTAGAACAGTGTCTAGAACACAACAGTTGCTCAAAAATGTCTACTGAATACACATGGGTAATGTCTTTTACAACATGGTCTTCAACTTGATGATCTGACTTGAGTCAATGGTCTTATTTAAAACTGGTTATGAGAAACACACTGAAATAAAATTAGTAAGATGTCTCGAGCCTCTCTGTTGTAAGCTATTGCCATAACTTTCAAGTTGGAAAATATGTTTTCAGCACAGATTCCTACAAAAAAATCTGTGCAATCATATCGCCAGATAATCAGGAAACCAGAGGTGACCTGAAAGCCATGTACTTCCTTCACTTTACCCACGAGGAAATCAAAGCCTTAAGGAATAAAGTAACTTGCCCAATGTCACACACCTCACAAATAATGGAGTAAGGGCTAGACAGTATCTGTTCTGATTCATTACGCTTCTTACTACTATATCATATGCTTCTACTAAATCCTACCGTTCATAGGTTCATGTTACTCTGAAACAGTTGTTGGTATAGAGATTTTTTTTTTACCATCATACTTTGCTAAATTTTATGAACATTTCAGATCCTTAAAAGTCTGGAAAAGACCTATGCTGGCCCCCCACCCCCCC